>JAMAJW010000067.1:0-189501 GCA_023628855.1 Coniochaeta sp. PK30-01
TAGAATATTCTAGAATATTGATTTGTAATATTCGCCACGTAGAATATTCTAGAATATTGATTTGTAATATTCGCTACTTAGAATATTCTAGTAGGTTCTAGAAATTCTATACGTAATATTTAACGTATATTATATTATATAATACTAGTTGTATTTTTATACTAGTATAGCCTTTTAATATTTTAAATATCTTTATATATACAAATCTAGAACGTTATTTTTACTTATTTCTTTCTTTTATTCTAATAAGATTATATACTTTTCTTTAAATTTAATATAGTTAGATACTAAGTTTTGTATAGTCAATCTCTCAGTTCTAATATTAAAAATAGTAGTTTTTCATTTCTAATAGTAATACTATTAAGTTAATAGTAGTTTATACAAAGTTATAGTTTTCTATTCTTCTTAAGTATAAATAAGATTAGATATTTTACTAATAATATTGATAGTCGTATAGAGTTTCTTTAAAAAATTTTATTAAAATGTTCCTTTAAAGTTTAAAGTTATACTTTATTCAAAAGATAAATCTTATAAAATCTAAACTTTTTACTTAATTAAAGATTAATTTTATAATCTTAACAGCTATATTCAAATAGTTTTATTTTAAGTTCAGGTTTAAATAGTTTGTTGTATCATTAGTATTTTTCTAAAATCGTTTGTAACGATACCGACAAAGTTTCTATAACTATATAATAAATTATTAGAGTTTTTTTTTAGAATTGTATATAAGTTTTCTCTTTAGAGTTTATTTTCTATAAAAGCTAATTTTTTTAACGTTTTTTACTAGAATTAGTTTGTTTTCTAGTTAACTTATAAGTTATTTATTTGTAACTAAAGTATTTCTAATATTATAGTATACAATAAGATCTTTATAATATTAAACGTTATTAAATAATTCTAACTATTAATAAAAATACAAAAAAGTGTAGTTTTTATATCTACTATCTTATTACTATTATTAATACGTAGTAAAATATAGGGCGTAAGGCTTGTAAGTAGCGTAATATAAAGTTCTTATATAAGCTTGTAGAGTACTTACAATACTTGTAAAGTACTGTAGTATTAGTAGAGCTTCGTAGTGCTAGTACGTTTATAGAGCTTATAGAGCTTGTACAAGTTGTAGCAAATATTTCAACTACTATAGCTTTTAAGCTACAAGACTACAAAAAATAACAGAGTTTTATTAAATACTAACTAAATATATAAGGTCAGATTTTCTAGTAGTAAAGAACGTTAGGGAATATCTATAGAATACGTATATATAAAGCTAAGTTATCTAGTATCTAGATTGTCGAATATATATTTGAATTCATTACTTTTAAATATATCTTTGATTGCTACCCTACTAACTTACAAAATTGCCGACCTACCCTATAGCAATTGCCGACCTACCTTATAAGCAACTACTATGTTATTTACTTACTACCTAATCGGGCAATCTATCTGTTTACTTATAACCCGATCAGGCAATCCCTTTTCTACTACTTTAAGTAAAAGTAAAAGTGTAGGTTAAAAGGTATAAGCTTTACTTACTACCGCTACAGAAGGGTCTAAGTTTTCTAAGACTAGTCTTTGAGTTAAGATGTCTTCTTTCTTTAGCTTTTTTCTCTACTGAATTTTAGCCCCTTAGCTGCGATCATATAACTACTATACAAAAAGAAGATCTTTACGTTAATAGTAAGCTATTAATAATATAATAGTTATTATAGTAATACTTTGAAAGAAATTTTTGAAATTTAATAATACTATTGAAACTTTATAAAGAGTAAATAGATTTCTTACATAATAAAGATTAAAATACCTTTTAAAAGTAATTAAGTTATTTTACTAAAAATATAAGTAAAAAAAGTATTATACTTTTTTTAAAGAAGATAATTTTAATTCTAATAAATAAAATATACTATAGAAGATTTATTTACCTATAATAAGTTATGTATAATATTATTATATAGTTCTTAGTTCTTACTAATTTTAAAGTTATTTTTAGACTATTATTATTACAAACTTATAGACAGCAAAGGTGCTTTGCTAATAGATAAGGGAAGCGGTATACTAGCTTATCCGGCCGCGTACTAGCTTATCTAGCTGCAAGATCAAAAATACTTAAGTTACGTAACTAATCGCTATAATCGCTAGGATTAAAATAATCAAAGCTTATATAATTATAAAAATCGCTACGATTACTATAATTACTACTATCTTTATAAGTATATAGTTAAAACATTTCTTTAACTTTCTATTCATTTAGTTCTTAATTATTTAATAATTAATCTAAGTATTCTTTTAAGTTTACTACTTACTAAAATAAAATATAGTTTTAATGAACTTTTCGTAATAATACTACTTAGCAACTACTAGTTTACTTACTTTAAGTAATAGAAACTTATCTAACTTTTAAACTAACTAAAGATTATTATATTTTGATTACTCTTATTTAGTAAGTCGTTCTGTTACTAATAAAATAGTAACTATTATATTTACTTTAAAAAGATCTACTACTAGTAAAGAAAAACTAGTTAGTATAGTCTAAGCTTTGTATATATAAATCGCTACGCTTTAAAGATAATTCGAAGCAAAGAATATGTTCGGGAATGATATTCCTACTATATAGCTCTGACTACTTAAGCTTTTACTATACGATAAAAACTATAAAAGACTTTAAACTTTTATTACTTAAGTACAAGTATATATTATAGTTAACTCTTTATTTTTCTTTAAGTTTTATAAAAAAAGTATATTTGTAAAAAGATTACTTATAAGTAAAGTTACTAAATAGTTCGAGCTTATTTAATATAGTTTTTTAGATAACTAGACTAATACTTTAGCTAAAAGTTTAGAAGTACGAAAAATATTTGACGATGTAGAAAAACTTTTTAAGAAACTTAAAAAAAACTTTTGAAAACCCGAACGAAGAACGTATAATAGAACGATAGCTATTTGTACTCTGATAGTAGAGATTAGTAAACGTTTATACTACCGAATTCAAACGACTTTCTATTAAATTCGAGTTTAGTAAATAAGTTTTCTTAATTTATTTTTATAAAAAACTTTGTAACAACGTTAAAGATAAACTTAATAAAGAAAATCGGTTAAATATATTATATAAATATATTACTATAGTTATTAAAATCGATAACTGTTTATATAAATAATAGTTAGAAAAAAAAGATAAAAAATTACGTAGAGTTAACTTATAGTTAATACTAAAAAGAAAGTATTTACTACTATAAAATACTACTCTAAATTTATAAACTTCGATATTACTTAATAAGACAATTCGAAGAAAAATAAAAAATACTTTAACTATAGAAAAGTAAAATATTTCGTAAGAAAATATCGTTAGCTAAAAAAAAGAAACTTAGAAATTAGTTTTTTTAAAAAAAAAACTTAAATAATAATTACTATTAAGTTATAAGTTATTACTATAATAAAAAGAATACGAAATAGCTACGATTTACTTTTATACTAAATAGAAAAAAACTAATAAAAGTAAAAAGAAGAAAAATTTAAAATTATTATAATATTTAAATACAATATTTCAGTATAACTATAATATTTACTTAGTTTATTCGACTAAAAGTAAAATAAAGCTAAAAAAGTTATTCTAAAACTTGTTACAGTCTAGCAGATTTACTGCCTAAAAGCTATACGCTACAGGTTAGTAAGGGAATTAAACTTACACTCTTAGAGTTTACCCGAATAGCTTAGAGTTTACTCGAGTAGTTTGTACAAGTAGAAGTCTTCGCTTATAATTTGCTTCTTAAGTTACGCTAAATTGTAAATAGTTTCTTTTCTTTCTACAATACAAATATTACTATACGTATTCGATTACTTATAGTAGCTTAGTTTCTATAAATCTTACACTACTCGTAATACTATATTTGCATTTATTTATTACTTATAAAAGTATTACAATATCTTTACCGATTGCTACGCGACGCGTAGAACTACGTTGTCGAGATCTTTATCGACGACGGGAACGCTAAACGACAATCCCGATACCTGATTTGTCTATTAACAGACGCTAAGACTTTATCTGAACATTTTTAAAATATAAATACGATATTATTTAGTTATCTTATTCGAACTACAGTTATAGTTAGTTTGGCTGAAGAACTAGCTACTTAAGTTATTACTACTAAGAAGTTTATTCGCTTCGATTTAAAAAATCTTTGTAAATAGTAGCCGAACTTTAAGAAAGTAAATATTACGAAGTTCTATCAATACTTTTTTAATACTTCGTAACTCTAATTTTAAGATAATACTAATACTTTCTATAAAAACGTAGCTAAAGATAGTAAAATTAAAACTTATTTATTTAATAAACTAGTAATATAGTTTAATAATAATTGTAGTTTTGAAAAACTATTTAACTTTACTAAATTAACTTTTAATTATTATAATAATATCGATTTGCTTAAATATTTTGTTAATTTTACTAAATATTATAGTAAAAAAAATATTAGATTTAGCTTTTTATTTACTTTTATAACTATAGCTAGTAAAAAAGTTTAACTATATTTTAATAAAATAATAAATTATTAAACTTTTGTTACTAAAGTTAAAAAGAATTTTTAAACTATTTTTAAAAAAATAAAACTTTATATATTAATTATAACTATTTACAAATAATAAATAAACGATATCTATCGTTTTTGTTGAATTATAAAAAAAAATGAAATACTTTATATAGATAGTATAGAGATTTCGCTAAAACTTTATACTTCGCTATAACTATCGCTTACTCTTTTAACAAATATAAGTAAGATATCGAAGTTAAATTAGTTTTAGTTATTAATTATATTATAGAATTATAAGATTTTATTAAAGCTTATAATCTTAAAATTACTTAACTTTAAGAATATACTACTAAATTATCTATAGTTTTGTTTTAAACTTATAATACTTTAACAAGTTATACTTTATACTATACTAATTATATAATTAGAAAGACTTTTCAAACTACTAAATTACTTAACTTACTAGTCTTTTATAATAATAAAAAAGAAAATAAAGTTATATTTAAAGTATAATACTTATTTAATTTATAATAAGTTAAAAATAAACTAAAACTACTAGAATAATAAAAAAGCCCGAATATCTTATATCGAAAAGCGTTTAGAATTTTTTATAACTAAAGCTTTAAAGCTTTACGTTAACGAAAATAATTTTAAACATTTAGATTTTATAGAAAAGCTTTTTATTTATCTGTATAACTAGTATTGTAATAAGAACAAACGTAAAGACGCTATTATTACGTATAAAGTACTAGAGATAAAGCTTAATGATAACTTCGATAACTTTAAGAACGAGTTTATACGATTAGCTAGAAAAGTTAAGAAAAACTTAAACAATTAGAAAGAAGACTTTAATCGAATTTTAACTTTAACTTTATAAACTATTTTTATTATTTAGTATTTCGACGATATTATAGACTTCGACTACTTCGTTAAATATAGTTCTAAAATCGTTTATATTTATAAATAAACTTATATTCGTTATAAAACTATTCAAAAAGTCGTTATAACTAAGAATACTAGTACTACTCTTCTACACTATTCTTAATTTATAAGAAGAAATAATATTATTACTACTTTAATCGTTTGTTTTATATATTCTACTTCGATTACTACTACTCTAGTTCGTTAGAATAAACTTTTTTCTAACGTACTAAAGAAACTTATTATCGAAAATCGTTATTTCAATTGCTAATAGACTAGTTATAATTCGTACGATTATTTTATAAAGAATACGTTAATTATAATAAATATCGAAGAAGCTAACATTTTAGCTATTATAAATAGCTACTATTAAAATAAACTTTTAATTACTAGATTTTCGAAAAAAACTTTTGTTCCGACTACTAATCAAGTAAACGACTAGCTAAAAAAAAACGATAGAAAAGCTACTAATAGCTTAAAAAACTAAGTACTTTAAAGAATAACGTTTTTCTTTTAAAGTAACTACTATTATTATAAATTATAACTATTAACTAAATTTTTAAAAATATTTTATACGACTTTTTATTCGATATTTAAAAAGAAAAACTTTTACTATAGCTAATACTATAGTTTATAATAGAATATCGTTAACTATTTATAATACTTTACTTAATATAAAAGTAAATAGTTATTTATTTATTAGTTCTAATTTTATATAGAAACTTTTTAAATATTTATACTTCCGAAAAAATAATAAATTTAAACTATACTTAATCAAAAGATATAATAGCAAATCTATTCAATATATCGATATAGTATTACTAAGATACTTTTATATTTAGTAGCGAACTATATACGATTTTATTTTTTTAATTATTAATATAAAATACGACTTTATTATTAGAAAAAAGTAGTTCGACGCTTACAACGTAAAGATCGACTACTATCGCTATTGTTTACAATTCTCTAATACTTAGCTAGAAGAGCTACTAGATTAAGATATTATAATAGATAACGTAGCGAAATCGTTACTTATACTTTTATCGTTTTAGTAAGAAGTAAAAACAAAACGACGTACTAAAAAATAGATATAAAAGAATATTAACGTACTATAAATAGATATAAAGATATAGAACGATTACGTATACTTAACGACGTTAAAAAATAGCTAGAAAAGCTATATCATTAGAAGAAAATAATAACTGCTACTTTATATTCGGAATAGATTCTATTTTACTAAACGTATACCGAACGAAAACTTTACTACTTTACGAGCAATTTGGTAAAAAGAACTAGATTTAAATAAGATAAAGTAGTACTTATTATTATTTTACTATTACCGAATTACTTTTACGAAACTACAAAAACTATTTCGACTTATTAGAAAAGTAATCAATATAGCTATTATTAAAGCTATCTTTTTCGAATCGTAGTAGAACGATTTTATATTAGTATTACTAACTTCTACGAAATCGACTACTATATATAAAATAAAAAGAAAAAGATAGTTCTATAAGTCTTATTAAAAGATAACTTTAAATTATATTAAAAAACTTTAAAAAAAGTTCTTAAGTACTATTACGATTTACTTAATAGTTTTAATAAAACTAAATCTAATAAACTTCTTTTATACTGTATACTAGACTATAAAATTGAATTAGAAAATAATAAAAAACTAAAAGACTTAAATTATAGCTTTTTCTATAAAATATTTATAGAAAAGTTTGAAACTTATCAATAATATATTTTAAAAAACTTTAATAAAAGCTTTATCGAAACTAATTTAGCTTTATAAATAACTTTTATTTTAGTTATATTTAAAGTTAATAAAAGATTATACTTTTATATAGACTATCGAAAGTTAAATATTTTAATTAGAAAAAACTAATATCTTTTCTTACTTATTAAAAAAACTCTTTTGTAAATATCGAAAGCTAAAGTATTTATTAAAATTAATATTTATTAAACGTTTTACTATATCCGGATATACTCTAATAGTAAAGAACTTATTGCTTTCTAAATTTAGTATAAAGCTTATAAGTATAAAGTCTTTTTATTTAGCTTAACGAACAGTTTATCTATATTTTAGAAGTATATTAACGAAGTCTTAATAGAATACTTAGATAATTTTTGTAACGCTTATATAAACGATATCTTTATCTTCTCCGATTCTATAGAAAAATACTAAATCTACGTTTGACGAATACTAGAACGTTTAAAGAAAACTAGTTTATAGTTAAACTTAAATAAGTACGAATTCTATATAACTTAGACGAAATTTTTAAGTTTTATAATTAGTACTAATAGCGTTATAGTCGATTTAAAAAAGATAGTAATTATTAAAGATTAAGTAGAACTTACTACTATTTAAAGTATTTAATTTTTCTTAAAGTTTTATAATTTCTATTGAAAATTTATTTAAAATTACAAATATATAGTAAAGCTTTTGAATAATTTAACTTAAAAAAAAGGCTTTTTTTAGACTAAAGACTATTAAAAAGTTTTCGACGAGTTAAAAAACCGGCTCTTAAACGTACTAATCTTCTAGTACTTTATCTTTAAACGAAATACTTTATTAGAAACTAATACGTTAAATAACGTATTAAAAGTAATATTGTTCTAACGAAACTTAAGTAATAGCGAATAGTATCTAGTAGCTTTTATATTTATTATAATAAAAGATACGGAAATACGATACTTTATTTACGACAAAGAGTTATAAGCTATTATATACATTTTAAAATATTAGAAAGCCGAGTTAGTTAATATACAGAACTGTTAATTCGAAGTATTAACTGACTATCGCGTATTAGAGTTCTTTAATATTAAAAAGAAGTTTAATAAACGTTAAATCTATTAGATAAAACTATTAATTTAATACTACTACTTCTTTATTTACTATCTAAGAACGAAGAATATAGTAGTAGATACTCTTTTATATAAGCTAAAAACTTCTAAAATAGTAAAAATGAAAGAAAAAGCCGAACGTACTATAATTGATTTTAAAGTAATACTATTAGCTAATAAGCTTATAACTAAAGAACCAATCTATATTTTTAAATTTGAAAATATTTTAGAGTTTAGTAACGTAGAGTTTACTAATATACTATTAATAGCTAACTATTTGTAATTTAGCTTAAAGCTATACCGGAAATATATTCGTTTAGAAAAAGTAAGTTCTTTTATACTTTAAAGAAGCTAGTATTTCTTTTAGAAAAGTAAACTAGTCGTCTTAGATACTAATAACTTACGTATACGCTTATTAAATAATATTTATACTTATTTATTATCTATTTACTTAAGATAGAATAAAATAAAGAAGCTAGTAATACAATAGTACTAATAAAAAAGCTAAAGTAGAGATATAAATTAGTACATCGTTAACTATATAGTTTGTTAAGTTTTGAAAATACTATATAATAAGATTCTTAGTTTACTTTACCCGCTTCTTATCTTATAATAGACTTAGTAATACTTCATCGTCGATTTTAAAGAAATACTTCTAAATAAAAACAGCTTAGATAATATAATAGTTATCGTAGATAGTTTATTTAAGTATTACTAAACTATCTTTTATACAAAGAATATAACTATTTAAAGTATAACGATACTATTTTATTAAAGTCTTTACTATACGTTTAAACTTTTAAATACTATTACTAGCGATCAAAAGTTATAGTTTATAGTAAACTTTATAAACGAAGTATCTTAAATTTTAAAAATCTATTAAAAGCTATTATTTTTAAAATATTTACAAATAGTAAAACAAATAAAAATTATAAATTAATATATTAACTAGTAAATTTAACTTTACTTCAATTACTTCTAATAATCGACTATACTTAGAACTTATTACTTTAAGATTCAATAAGTATATCGTTTTATAAAATTTTCTTTAGCTTCTTAATACTTTAGATATAAAACTAAAAAAAGAAGTTAGACTTATACGACTTTAACTTAACTCCGAAAAAGTAGTTTTCGTAATAAAAAGCTTAATAAATAATACTTACTTTAAAAGAATACGTAAATAAAGTATAAAGAATTATAAAAAAGTTTTAGATAACTATAACTTGTAAAGTAAACTTTTATCAGTACGAATTAGATTTTAGCGTAAGAAATACTATATACATTTAGAAGAAAGTCTAATCTTTTAGCCGACTAAATAACAAACTAGACTTCTTTATAACTTACTAAAGCTATAAGATTAAAGTTTTAAAAAGATATTCGTACTAGCTAGACGTTCTAGAAAGTTAGAAGAATATTAATACTTTTCTAGCAAATCGGCTTTAGTATTTTCTAGAAAATTCTTTGTTAAGATAGAAATTCGAAAGATTAGAAATAGAAATAGTTTACGAAGAACCGGAGTAAAAAGTAAATAAAGTAGAATTATTACGCTTATCCGGAAGCCTTTAGCCTACCGCTAAAGCTATAAGAGTAAGAAAAAGTAGTAGCTATAGATAAAGAAGATCCTTTACACCTAGACGATAATATACTAGCGATTACGAACGTTTAACTCTAACAGACAAGCTACCGCTACCGTATAGTATAAAGATCAACTTATAAAGCATTTTACAGAAAGAATTAAGTATATAACTATAGTAAAGCTACGTATATTATAGTAAAATAAGAAGCTCTTTACTACGTAGTACAATTAGTAGATCCCGAAAGTATTTATTTACTACTTAGAAAATAGCCCGCTACGTACGAGTTCGAATTCTAGATAGTACAATTCGTAAGCGAATTTTCTACGAAGGGGGAAGTAGTATTACAGTCTAGCAGATCTACTACCTAAAAGCTATACGCTACAGGTTAGTAAGAGAATTGAACCTACGCTTTTAAAGTTTACCCGAGTAGTCTGTATAAGTAAAGGTCCCCGCTTACAACCTGCTTCCTAAGTTGCGCTAAACTGTAGATAGCTTCTTTTCCTTCTGCAGCGCAAATATTACTATACATATTCGATTACTTGCAGCAGCCTAGTCTCTGTAAATCTTGCGCTACTCATGACAAAACTATAGTTTATAGATAATAAAGATTTACTTTTAAACGTATTCGAATATTTAGACTTTATATAAACTTTTTACGTTTAAATAAAATATTTTAAATACTTATACGATAAGTTTAATAACTAGTAGATATTTAAGAAAATATTTAATAAACGATTTATTTTTTATTTGTATTATTGAAATAATTTAATTAGTTATATAAAAGTATTTTAAATAAATAATTTTTTACATTTAACGTTATATAGAACTATACTATTATAAAGAATAGTATATAAACTAGTAAATAAAAACTTATTAAATATTTAAGTAGAATAAATTATAAAAGAAAAATACTAAGTATTACTTTTAAAACTTTACTATACTCGCGACTTAACGTTTAAGTAAATAAAAGTAAAATAAAGAACTTACGTATTATACGTAATAAAAGGTTTAAAGAGTAACTAAGCTATAAAGACTATTCTTAGACTAAAATAAACAAACTAGCAAACTTTAAAATTCGTCGACAAACAAAAACAAATATTATAACAAATCTCTAGACTTACAAGTAAATACTTAAAAAAAAATAATATAAGAAGTACTAGATGTATAAGAAAAACTTTTAGATACTATTTATTTAGAAGAAAAAGATAACTTAAAAAGTAAATAAAAGATAAAAAAACAACAAACTTAATAATAGAAAAACCAATATTTCTATTCTAATCGATAATATTTAAAAAACGATAAACGTTAATTGTAAAAAGACTATACTAACGTAATAATAAGTTTTTATATATAACTAAAAGAACTGAATACTTTTGAATAATAATCGATATAGAAGAAAAAAGAACCTAAGTAATAGTAAATAGTAAAGTTTAAAGAAATTATATTTCGCTAAATCTTATTAATATATTAAAATTATTAAAATTACTCTAAAAGAAAAAAGACGAACTTTATCGATTTAGAACTATTAATAAAAACGATATTAACTATAGTAACAAAATAGCAAATATAAAAACTATATCTTTTTATATTCTTATTAATAGCTAAAGTTATTTAATAACGTTTAATATTATAGAAATCTTATCGTATAGTATAATACTAAAGATACTTTAGTTACAAATAAATAACTTACGAGTTAATTAAAAATTAAGCTAACTTTAGTAAAAAAAAATACTAAAAAAAGAATTAGTTTCTATAAAGAATAGACTCCGAAAAGATAAGCTTATACGTAATTTTAGAAAAACTTTAATAATTTAATATATAGTTATAAAAACTTCGTCGGTATTATTACAAACGATTTTAGAAGAATACGAACGATATAATAAGAACGGGACAACTAACAACCTAAGATAAGGCGAGCCTTGCGGAACGAGGAGAGCCGGCTGAAGAGTTGTAATAGTATTTGAGGTCGCTACCTTAGAGTTTACTAGTTCTAAAGGCCTAGTTAGAGATCCTGACCGACCGTCACTCGAACATTGAACGCGAACGAACAAGCAAGAGATCTAGCGACTGATCAGGTAAGCCGGTTGCCTTACGGAGTATTGCGGAGATTGAGAAGTAGTAGAATAGGAAGAAAGTTCAGTTTATTCTTACGTCTAAGTCTCTCTAGCGAACTCGGGTTTGAACTGTAATTGCAAGTGAACGGCTTGTCGTATAGAAACACAGATAAGGGCGCTAGACTGATTAGAAGAATGCGAATCGAATAATATATACAAAAAGAGAGTAGTAATTGATTAAAAGTCTATTCTAAAAACTGTACTTGAGAATCTTCCCCTTTCTTCTTGTCTTTCTTGAAGAAACCGCTCCGCTAAAATATTATAAGTAGCCTTTCGTTATATAACTTACTTTCTTAAACGCGATCTTTATATTATACCTTTACTCGTAATATACTACCTAAAAGAATATATTATATACCTATCTTTTTTTAATTACTTACTCGTAAGTAAGAGATACGACTTACAAATCTTTAGCTAATTAAGGTTATTCTATAATAACTTAAACTTCTTTTATCTTATCTATTTTATAGCGATAGATCTTTTATTTACTATATATTTAACTTAGTTTTAGTTCGGGTACGTCTTATAATACTTAGCGTCTTCGAACTCGAGAATCTTCGGCTACAAGACTAAAGCTAGCGTTATTCTTTTAGCTTAACAAAGAAGAAAAACTTTTGTAGAACTATTCTATAGTTCTTAAAGCTATTCTGTTTTTAGTATATTCTTACAGTTTCGTTTACTGTAAGCGTTTTTAAAGTTTTCTAAAGATATAGCTATAACTCGCTCTTTAAAGCGAAACTCGTCTTTTACCTTTTTCGCTTTCTTACGTTTTAGTATACGAAGCGATAAAAGTAATCTTACTTTTTCCGAAGACTGATTAGACTACTTAACAACTAGCTTTAGCGTTGATTAAGTATTACTACTAAAGGTAACGAAATCGATATCTATCTTTTTAAGTTTAAAAGTTATAGTTACGTAAGTCTAAGTACGTTTGATAAAGAGTTTTGTAACGCTAAGCAATTCGTCAAAGCGACTTAAGCTAGTTTCGAAATAACGTTTTTTCTTTTGATTAAAAATATTTGTTAGGGTAGACTAGCGGTTTAGCGTTCTTTTCGCAACTCTATTTCTATCTTTAAATCGTTATAAAGTTCGATTTTTTTTAAACTTAATAAACTTCTTTTAGTTAACTTAATTTATTACTATTTTCGGGTATCTTTAGTTAAATATTCGATTTTATTACGTATTAAAGAAGTTAAAGTTAAACTTATACGTAAGTATTCTTCGTATAGTAGACTTTTCTAGTTATCTTACTCGGAGAAGCTTTTAGGTATTGAAGTACGTTTTAATTGTAATAACTTATACTCTCGCAATCTTATAGTAAGTGTTCTTAAACGATCTTTTCTTTTTGATTAGTAAAAACTCTTACTATTTTGTAGTTCGAAAATTACAAGTCGACTTTTCTTTAAGTAATACTTTAACCGACTTAAAGGCTAAAAAACTATATTTTTATCTTTCAAATTGTACTCTTATATCGACTTCGTTTTAGACGATCTTAGCTAATATCTAATTAGTTTAAGCGAAGTATCTAAACTAAGTCTTAAAGACTCTATCGCGAAAACTATATATTCTTACTCTTTAATAATAGTAGAAAGAGTCGAAGAACTATATAGCTAGCTTTTCTCTATAAGTATCGAAAATAATAGCTATCTAGTACTATATATCTTTCTAATGCTAAAGCTATATTTAAAAACGTATTTCGAAATACTATTGCTAATTAATACTTTTATTACCGATCGTCTTGTACTTTTTAGAAGTATCTAGTATCGTAAAGCTAATCTATATATTTCTAATACTTATATCTCTTAGAATTATAATATAAGAAGCTTTGATAGAGTAAGAGTCGATTATTTCGTAATTAATTAGTTCTTTTTCTAAGTTAAACAACCCGTTTACGTATTAAGAGAAAGTTATTTGAAAGTTCTAGCGAAACTTAACTTTACTCGTAAACTATCGTAGCTTTACGAAACTTAAGAATAGCTCTTCTGTAGTATAGAGACTACTTATATCTAATATAACTTACATAAGACGAATAAAGCGGGTAATCGAAATCTTAGCTAACTACGTAACTAAAAGTACTAAAATTGTTTTGTATAAATCTATATAAGCTTTTTTATTCGTAACTAAGCTAATTAGTATTATATTTATTAGCAATTGTATCTCGGGCTAATAAGTAGCTTTACAAGTTTTTTTGTTTAGAAAGATTAAGCTAGTAACAGATTTCGATAATTGTTACGTTTTACGGGATAAAGTAATCGCGACAGAAAGTATATACAAAGAAAAAGATTCGGCTAAAGTTAAAAACGTAGTATATTAACCGCGATAAAACCTTGTAATAAGGTAGTCTTTTATAGCGTAAGCTTTAGCAAATCTTACTAGTCTTTCTCTTTCTTATTCTTTTTGTTTAGTTTAAACGATTTACGTAAGCTTGTTATCTTTACGTTTTTCAGTAGTAACGTCGTAATTAATTAGGGTATAAGAGATTCTGTAATTGACTTTAAAGGCTAAATAGATATAAGATAAAGTAAGTATAAAGATAAAGGCGAAAGTAAAGGTAAAAAGTAAGGCAAGCAACTTAGGAAAGTTTAGTAGAAGAAAGAAAAGAAATTAAAGTCGGAGTTGAAACTAACAAACTATATTTATAACTAAAATTCAAACGGTAGCCGAAGCTTACAAGTATCGAGTAAATTTGCTAGTATAAGTGAATTTTATTTACGTTTAGTAAGCTAGTATAAGTAAATTTGCTAGCGTTTGAGTAAATTAGTATAAGTAAGCTAGTTAGCGTAGACTTGATTAGCTAGTATAAGTGAATTAGTAAGCGTAGGTTTTTAATAAAGAAAGAGGTTTTTTTTTTCTTTCACTTTTACCTAAGCTATAGCTTTCTTTTCGCTTTATTTTAGTCTTCAACTTTTTTTTTGTTTATAATCTTTCTATAATCTTTCAGCTTCGCTTACTTAAATCCGGTGTATTCTTCTCTTTTTCTTCAAACTCAACTACTTCTTCCTTTATCTTACTACAACTCTTTTCCGTAAGGCTAATCAACGTAGTCTCGCTATAGTAAACGTTTCTAAACAATTAACCTTAGCTCTTATTAGTACTCTTTACCGCGCTTGTTCTAATGTACTTTCTGCTCATTTAGGCTATATTATTTAGTATAGTCGTTCCGAAGAGAACAGTATTTAGTTCTTCTGTTTCTTAAACGCTTATACTACTATAAGTTCTATTCTAAACTAATTACTTGTCTTTTTTATACTAACTATCTTTACAGTTCTACTATTTCGTCGTAGTTCGCGATATTACTTTTTCTAAATATACTTATAAGTTCTTTCGATACTAAGAACTCTTTTCTAATTTTAATACTTTTATAACTACTTTTCTTATTATAAAAGCGGACTACGACTTTATAGCTATACTCGAAAGTTATATAGCTACAAAGCGTATCTTATAGCTTATCTTTATAGTCGTTTAAAACTCTGAGTTGCTAAGATACTTTGTATCTATAATTTTAGTATATTCTAATCGTATTCGTATTCTGTTAGTAGTTACTTTTAGCTATCGTAATACTATTCTATACGAATATTACGAACAAATATATCTAAATACCGTTATCTTTTTAGTAGCTGATAGTACTACGCTTCTTATTTACTTTCGGTACTTGTTTATATATTATATTTCTATCTTTAAGTATTTCAATAAAGTATACGCGAATTGTTTGTACTATATATAGTTTAACTATTCTTTCTATTTTCCCGAAGCTATTTCGTATCTTTTAATTAACACTTTTTGCGCTATCGATAAAAATTCTAACGACAGTATAGTTTTTATAGAAGCTTCCGAGTATAGTTACTATCGTTTAAGAGAGTCGTAGCTACGTCTTCGTATACGTTTTCGTAAAAGTAAAGACGTTACTCTATCTATAAAAGACGCTATTCGGGTTACCGTTTGTTTTAAGTCTAACTTCTATCGTTTAAAGAATATATAAAACTTTACTAAAGTTGCTTCTAAGTTTGTAAATATATATTTTTATTACGTTGTTCGAAGTTGTTAATTAAAGTTCTTTTTATATATTTTAATCTCTCTTTTACTCGCAAAATGTATCTAAGTAATAAGTTTTGTAGATATTATAGTTCGCTATAAAGAATAAAATATTTCCCTTCTAACGTACTTTACTATAAAGTAAAATGTTATTCTAAACTAATTATAAAGAAACGAATATATAAAAATAGATTAAGATAACTTTAAACTTATATGTACAAACTAAATTATAATAACTAAAATGAAAATTTAACTTATATAGTAAATCTTAAAAGTAAAGCTTTAGACTATTTAAGCGTAATATCTTTCTTTAAATATATAATTCTTTAAAGCGAAATAACTTTTTAGACTAATTATAAAAAAACTAATATAATAAAATATCTTAAGATACTTAAAGACTTGTATATACGATTTTAAATATAACTACTTAGAATAGAAAGTACAACTTATAAAGAAAATATAGACTAAGATTTAGACTTCCCGATTTCTATCTTTAGAAAAGAACGATAGAAAAAAAAAAAGAATAGATATAAGAAATAGAAAGAACAAAAGAAAAACTTTCTTACTAGATTATTCAATTTAATTCTTTAGTATCTTTTTTCTCGTTTTTCTTTTCAACTTAATAATAAATCGTAGCTTCTTCCGCCTTTCCGCTTCTATCGCTTCTACTTTTACAACAGTTCTCGTTCTTGTACTAAGAATTACTAGAATCGCTTTATTCTCTTATTCTAGTTTGTCTTCGCTATCGCTTTCATTTAAACTTTCGTCGTTAAATAGCGTTCTTTTACTAAGAATCCCGACGCTAGATTAATTAAACGTATCTTTACTAAGCAAAACTTTTTCTACTAAGAATAATAAATTATTCTTAACTAGTATTTAAATTCCGAAAACTTTATCTTTGAAATACTTCTTTAACCTTTATAGTATAAACGTTCTATTAACTTAATAGCTATCTAGTATAACAAACTAGTACGTATTCTTTTTAGAAATTAATAATACTTAGTAAAATCTTTACTATTTGTACGAAAGTTTAACGTTCCGATTTATATCTAGAGTTCTAAGTAAATCGTACAAAAAGACGAGATCTTTTACGTTTAACTTAGCTATACTAAATCTTATACAGTATCGGTTTCGTCGATTTAGCTAATTAACGAACTTTTAGCGATAAGTAGTAACTTTAGTCTTAGCTTCTTTAATATCTATTTTATAACGTTTAAAAACTCTAAGTTTTACTTCAAATAGTTCTTCTTCGGTATTAACGACGTCTTAATCGATAGTCTTTTATATTAGTAAGTCGACTTCGATAAAGAGAATAAGTTTATATTTATACGCAAAATAAAATAGTATTCTTTTATATAACCTTCTAATCGTTATCCGGTCGACTAACAATACGAAAAGTAATCTTTTTACTTAGCTTTTACTTTCTTCGTCGTTCGATTTCGAAAATACTATTACTAGCGATAAATATCTATTCTTTATAATACTGTTCGCCCGGGCGTTGTAAATAGATATTATAGTCTTATGTACTCCGAAGCTTTTATACAAGTCGATTACAACGCTCTTATTCTCTAAACCTCTATCGATAATTATAATCTTAAAGAGTCCGTATCTCGTAAAGATATTATAGATTAAGAAGTTATATATTACTTTAGCGTTTACGTTATATAAAGCTTCTACTTCTACAAACTTAGTTAAGTTATACTTAGCTTCGACTATATATAAACGTCTTTAATTAGTCGGTATATACTAAACGTCGATATATACTTTGAAGAATAGCTAAGCTAGTTTAATCGTACTATAACTATCTTCTTACTATCGGTTTACTTATTTTTAATATAGTTTATACGTACGAATAACTTTCTCGACGTCGATATATATACTTTTCTACTAGTAACGCTTTTTCAATTAATAGAAACAGCTATCTTATCTTTTATAGCTAAAATCGTAGTACGCTACTCTAATTACTTTAGCACGGTTATCTTAGCTATCTAAGACTTGTGCTAGAGTATTATTACCGACCTGACTCTTTTTCTATAAGATTTTATATTAGATTACAAAGCTATAAGCTTTTTTTAAAAACATTCGAAATTTACTATCTGTTATTCTTAATAGTCTTACGCTATCAACTAGAAACAAAGCTATTTACTAGTGTACTTCAAACTATATTCCTTTTAATAGTTAGCTGTTACTTTGTCCGGGGGTTTCTATCTTTATCAAGTAGATTTAGAAGTCGACGTAGTTGTTAATATCTTCGTCTTCTTTTAGTTCTTTCTAATTAGTCGGCCTTGCTAGTTTCTAAGACAAAGCGTTAGCTATAGCGTTTTTAGTTCTAAGTACATATCGGATATCGAATACAAAGTTCTTAATCTAAAATATCTACTTTAGTAATATTACTTTTAAGACTTCGTCTATAGACTTATTAACTTAACTAATTACTACTATAGTATTTATTTCGACTATAAAAGCAATTCTATAGAAGAAACACTTAGTTGCTTTTAATATATTTAGTAAGCTATAGTATTTTCGTTTAGTTACGTCGTATCGCTTTTCTACTATAAACTATACGCTACTAAAGAATTTGACAGAATACCGGTAGCTATTTTCTTTTACTTGTATAAAAGTACTACTTTAGCTTTCGAAACTAGTATCTACTATAAAAATAATCTTTTTGCTATAAGTATAGTCTAAGTTAACTAAAATTAGTTTTTTAGTCAACTCTTTTACGATTAAAGCTATAGTTCGCTTCTACTCGTCATTTTAGTACTAAAGAGTATTCTTCTATAGTAAATTGTTAAGTAGCTCTATTTTCTAAGTAAAGTAAGCGATAAAGATTCGGTAGTACTTAACAAGTCTAAAGAATCTTCGAAGCTAAGTCGCGTTGTAATAGTTTATCTATTCTACAAGCTTAACAACTTTTCTTAAATTTAGTTATCTCTTATCTGTTTTGTAGATAAAACTTAAGAAAAAGCTTTTACTTTTATACTATTATATTTTTATAGCTAAAGTAGTTATACTACCGAATTCTAAGTTTACTAACGTCTTATCTACGTTAATTAGATAAAGTAAGATATACTTGCGTATTCTAAAGATAATCTCTTCGCTATTAAAAGTTATCTTTAGTCTTTTAATACTAATATCGTCTATAAAAGGCCGGTAAACTTGTAAGATAAGATCGTACAAAAGTCTTATTACAGTTCTTAAGAATTAAGCTACAGAATTCGTTACTCCTTATAGTAAAGTATATATCCGGAAGAGTTTTAAAAACGTTAGAAAAATCGTAAGATTTTTGTTTAATAAGTACAAAATAACTTAATCGTATCCGGAGAAAAAGTCTATAAACGTTAAAATCTTATTTATACTAAATTCTTTAGCAATTTCTTCGGATTTTATTAGAATAAAAGTATCCTTTACTGTTATTACGTTATACTTCGTAGCGTTATTGATTAATCGTAAGCCGCTATCTTTCTTTTGTACTAAGAACTAAAGATTACGATATACTTTATAGTTTTCTTCGATTACTCTTTTCTACAATCGTTCTCGTATAATCTCGATAGCTTTAGAGATTAAAGCTTTCGGTATTTGTATATTAGCAGTTTGCTAAGCTTTATATAGTATAGTTTTAATTATCTATATAAGTATAACAGTTTTATCGATTTTCTTTATATCTTTGAAGTTTTATACTAAAGCTTACTCTTTAGCGTACAAGATATATATCAAAAGCTCTATCTTTCTAAGTTAAAGAGTATCTTAAACTATATCTAAAATACTTTTGAGTTTCTCTAGCGTTATTCTAAACTTTCTAATTAGTTCGGAGAACTTTAGTATAATATAGTTGTTTTATTTACTACTTTATTGTAGCTTATCTTTTACTCTTTCTTACTTTTCTTTTTTCTAGTTATAATTTTTTTTAAGTATAGATTTATCAGATAGCTTATTATCTACTAGCTATACTTTCTAAGCTTTCGTCTTGTATATTGTATAAGATAAGATTTCTTTCTTCTTATACTTTAGTACTTTCTTTTTCTTTAATATATATTTCTTATATTCGTACTTGTATAGCTAATTAGTAGTATCTACTAGCCGTACTAATCCCGATAAAACTATAGGACTAGTATATAGAAGTAGAACTTGTCTTAATATATTAGCTTTTTCTTTTGAAACAAACTTAAGTACCTTTTCCCCTTCTTCTATCTCTACCTAATCGGGGATTTTAATACGTTTACTAGTAACGAACTTTACGAAGTTACTAGTTATATATTTTTCGATCCTACGATACGTATCTTACAGACTTATATCGCAGTTATATTAGACTAACAAATAATAAATATTCTTATCTTACTTATTACGAAACTCGTTTTTATTATACGTACGTCAGACTAATTAGTAATCTACTAAAAGTTAAAGTATATATTAGAGATAAATACTATATCTAAAAAGACGATAGCTCTTATCTACTTTTTAAGTATAATAAAAAACTCTATAATAACTTATCGACTAGTAATATAAACTCTTTTAAAGATATAGCTAACGAAAAGTATTATTATCGAATAGATATTTTTAGAGTTAATCGGTTCGTCTAGTAGTATAATCGCTAAGCTATTTGCTTCTACGTATTCTTCCGATATAATATTTACTTCCGACTTAGTATTGATAATAGTTCTAATAAACTTAACGTTCTCGTTAGTACTAATACGAACGTATATAATTAAAAAGTTTTTTATAACAGTTAGACGATTTACGTAGCTAGTAATATAAGACTATTCTTATTATTTAAATATTACGTTCGTACTAAAAGCTAAGACTACTTTTACAATATCTACTGTTGAAAAATTAATAAGAAGGTTAAGAACGTTTGTAGTAACTAAATTCTTTTCTTTAGTATAAATAATTAACGCTATACTAGTCTCTTTAAGTATAGTTTATATACGAAGATAGCTAAGTTAAATTTTATTTAAAAACAAAGTTTCTTTCGTATCTATTCGTAACTAAAGACTATATACGTATTATTCGAAGAAAGAAAGATATATTGAAGCAATATTTGTTACAAAGACTTTAATTTTGAAAGATAAAGTTTCTTTAATCGTACGCTTGACTACTTCTACTTTAAGATCTATTAGTTCGATACGTTTCTTAAGTACAGTAGTTTCTTTACTTTTCTTAAAAGCGATTTCCTAAATAGCTTATCTTCGCTTAATATTTTTAATAATCGAAACGGGTTACTTAAGTACGAAAACTAAGTTTTGTATCAACTTTTCAAGTATATCTTTAACTATAGCGAGCTATATTCGTTTTCTTAAGTTTTTAAAAAAAGAGCCGAACTAATCAGTTCTACTTATAAGAAAGTTTACGTTTCGTTTCTCTACTAGAGAATCTTCTACGAGTTCTTCAATTCTAACGTACTCGGGGACTTCTTCTATTACTTTTCGTTTCTATACGACGTCGTTGTAGTTTTTCTTACTTATTTGTACAAAGATAGATTGTAATCTATTGTATTTAAGAATAACTTCGATAGCGTCTTTACTAAGAATAGAGATAAGCTCGTACTTAATATTTTAAAAGTTAGAGTAATTAATTAATTTTATCTCTTCTATTATAATATATATGTTAGACGATTAAATAGTTACGATAAATAGTAAAAGCGGCTAGTTATTATCTTTAAAGTACCCGATAAAGATAATAGAATTTTAGCTTTAACCTTTATACTATTTTTTAAGTAAAGTATATTTAAGCTAGTACGTTAAGAAATCTAACTTATATTTATCTTACTATAGTAAGTAATTAGTAATAGCTACTATGAGAATAAGCTTTACTTAATTGTATATTGACTTGTTATTAAAGATATCGTTGAAGATTTTATAGCTTTATTTTTCGAAAAGTCCGATATAACTATAGCTTATTCTATAGTAGTATAACTTTCTATTCTTAAAGTTTCTAAAGATATTGTAAGTCGTTGTAATATAACTTTGAAGCTTATAGAAGTAGTACTACTAGTTTATTGAACTTCTATACTAGTTTTAGTTAACTTAGAACGTTTTAAGTTACTATTAGTAATACCTTAAAGATAAAGTAGTACGAGCGTTTAACTAATTAAGTAAAGTATAATAATTCTATAATGTAGTTTATATTATATTAGTATAAACTTGTTATTTTGTAAATACGTTTCTATTGAATAACTTACCGCTTTTAGTTAGAGTTTCAAAAGTCTTTTGTATACTACTAATTGTCGATTTAAGATTATCGATCTTCGTAGTATTGACTTAGAGTTTTTCAAAAGACTTAGTTAAAAACTTTATACTATTATCTTCGTATAAGTCGGTATCCGAAGTAAAAGAAATCTTCTGATTAGTAGTCTTTAGACGTCGAGAAGCCTTAGAATAGACTTTTTCTTACTTCGGGCGTAGTATTTCTTCTTCGTTATCCGAGTCCGAATCGTTTAAAGAGTAGCTTATTATTCTTTTCTTAATGATTTTCTTAACTACTTTTAACTTATTCTTAACTCTTTACAACTAATTGTTTAGTTTATTGATAAGTTTTTCTTTAACTAGTATATTAACGTAATTATAGAATACCTTTTATAGTACTTAGTCTTAAGTGTATTTAGTCTTTCGAAAGTAAGTCTAAAGTATTTTTTTCTACTCGCTATTTAATATTTTATAGAATCTTTTAAAAGTTTCTATCGAATCTTTATCTTTTCTTTTTTTTATAAGCTTTCTTGACAATAGTATTAACTTTTTCTAAGACGTAAGATATTTTTTTCGGCTTAGATTTAATACTTTTCGCGAAAATATCGTTAAGTTGTTTAGCTAAGGTTAAAGTTTGTTTTGTATCTTAGATTTTGAACGCTTCTTTAAAGTTCTTTTTTGTAGTTTTCTAAGTATTGTTTTCAACGTAGTTTTTAACTTTTGTATAAAAGCTAGTACTTTGACTGTAAGCTAGTATCTAGTTGTAGAAGTCTTCGTTTTCTGTTATTCTAACTAGCTTAGCTTTAAGCTCGAAGCTTTTTAAGAAGTCGGTAATACTTTTCTCGTCGAATTTCTAAAAAACTATTATATTATTTTACGCTTTAACTATAACTAATTTCAGCGCTACTATAAAAAAGTCTACGAAGTAAAGTTAGTTTATATTAATTAGACTTTCGGCTTATACTTCGCTTATATAGATTAAGCTAGACTAATTAAAAAAAAGAAGTAAGATTTAAAGTTAGTCAAAGCTAACGAAAAATAAAAGTAGTTTTATATTGTAGTATTTTGAAAACAAAGGTTTAGATAAAATACTTAAGTCGATTTGTACTAGCTCTGTTGCTACTACTAGTAAGAAGAACTTTGTATCTGTTTTAAGTATTATTACTCTAAAAAGACTACTTACTTCTAAAAGTATAACTTTAAAAAGAATAACGTTTCTTAAAAGTCGATTGTTACTTGTAAAAGCTAAGCGTACTATTTTAAATATAAGACTAAACTAATTATTCGCTATACTATCTTATTTCTACAAACTAATACTTATACGAGTTTAATACTTCGATAAGTTTTTATTTTTACTCGACGACGATAATACTATTGAGAAAGAAACTAAAAAAGAAATAGAAAAAGTTCTAGTTATCGGTCTATTTTCGAAAACTAACTCTAAAGATCTTTCTACTAAAGTTATCTATTAGTTCTAAAGTCAACTATATAAAAAAGCTTTCCTTTTTATTTTAATAATCTCTTTTACTACTAACTATCTTTTGATAATTTATAAGCTAAGCTTTACGAGTTATTTTTTTACTACCCCGGACTCTTAGAAAACTTTGCTACTTAAACTTATCGCTATAAGCTTATATACTATAAGTAATCTTTTTTTAGAAGTATTTATATAGTACTAGCTAACAAAATTAGACTAATTACTTATATTAAAACTTATTTCGAATACTTATTAAGACTTTCTTTTGTTCTTTTATTTCTTTAATACTTCTTTCCTCCTTACTTTCAAAAAATCTTAAGCGAAATCAAAATAATATTTCTAAAACGCTACCGAAATTGTAAAAGTCTAGCCTACTCTTATAGTTTAAGTCAAATCTCTTTTTGACTAGAGTCTTTACAACTTTATTTACTTAGATATCGTATTAATATCTTAGCTACTAATAGAGTCTGAAAATCTATACCGTTACTTTTTCAAAGTCTCTTTTATACTTACACTTTTTAAACTCTTTTCGTAGCGACTAATTAAGAAATAATAGAAAAGAATAACAAATTAACAATAGTAAAAAAAAGTAACTAATATACTTTTAATACTTTAGTAAAAGTTGTAATTAAGCCGAGTCTTCTTAGAAAATAATACTTATAAGTCTACGACGAGAATAAAAAAGTTTTACTAGAGTCGTTATTAAAAACAAAACAACTAATAACCTAAGATAAAACGAACTTTGTAGAACAAAGAGAGCTAGCTAAAGAGTTGTAATAGTATTTGAGGTCGCTACTTTAGAGTTTGCTAGTTCTAAAGGCTTAGTTAGAGATCCTGACCGACTATTATTCGAACATTAAACGCGAACGAATAAGCAAGAGATCTAGTAACTAATCAGGCAGGCTAGTTGTCCTATAGAGTATTACAAAGGTTAAGAGGTAGTAGAATAAGAAGAAGGTTTAGTTTATTCTTACGTCTAAGTCTCTCTAGCGAACTCGGGTTTGAACTATAATTGCGAATAAACGGCTTGTCGTATAAAAATACAGATAGAAGCGTTAGACTAATCAGAAGAATACGAATCGAACAATATATACAAAAAGAGAGTAGTAATTGATTAAAAGTCTATTCTAAAAACTGTACTTGAGAATCTTTTCCTTTCTTCTTGTCTTTCTTGAAGAGACTGCTCCGCTAAAATATTACAGGTAGCCCTTCGTTATATAACCTACCCTCTTGAACGCGATCCCCGTGTCAATAACAAACTATTTAAACTCAAATTTAAAATAAAACTATTTAAGTATAGCCGCTAAGATTACGAGATTAATCTTTAACTAAGCAAAAAGTTAGATTCTATATTATAAGATTTATTTTTTCAACGAAGTATAATTTTAAGTTTTAAAAGAATATTTTAATAAACGTAAACAAGTATATAGTTAACTACGTTGTTTACTAAGTTTCAAAACTTTTTGTAATAAGATTTTTCAGTTATTATACCTTTTTCTAATACTATAGAAAAACTAGTAGTATTATTATATATTTTACTTTTTCTTTAGCTTTAATAGTTTTAAAGAATTTTAACTTATACGATAATACGTTAATAAGTATTTTTTTGTTCTAAAGTAGTAAATAAAAAAATAATAGTACTAAAATAAAAGTTTTATTTAACGAAATTATTTTCTATTAGGTTTCTGTTTAACGCTAAAGATTTTTAAAGTATAGTAGTTTATTAAAACTTTAAACTATTAAGTTTAAAAACTTATTAGTTCGGTTTTCTAATATTCTAAAGTATATAATAATTATAAATAACTTTTTATTATAAATAAAGTATTATATTTTAATATTTTTATTAAAATTAATATAAAAGTTATTACATATTATTTACTATTTTTAAAATTTTGTTAAAATAATATTATATTTGATACGTTATTTAGTATATTATTTATTTCTAAATATATTTTATAGTTTAATACGAAATAATAAAAAATAAATACGTTTAGTAACTAAAGTTTTAGTTTATTAAATACTCTTTAACAATTTTTATTCTATAAGAATCTTTTTTTAAATAAAGTTATTTAATAGTTTTACTATTTATCTATAATCTTTAATAATTATTTTCTTATAGAAGTTATAAAATCTTAAGAAAAATTACATATTCTAAATAGTAATAAGTTTTATTTAACTTTAAATAACTTTTATTTTTTCAAAGTTCTTTTTTATTAAAATTTTAGTTTCTAATAATTTATATAGAAACGTAATCTTTTATTTATTTTAAATATAAATAAAATAAGTATAGTTTTTAAAGTTCTACTAGTTTCGATAAATCTTTTATTAAAGTTTTTAAAGATATACTATTTATAAACTTTAAATTCTTAAATAAATATTTTATATAAAAAGTTATAATTAAAGTCTTTAGTTCAGTTATCTTTTTCTAATTCTATTTTATAATCTATTAAACGATAAAGTAGAAGCTTATTGAACTTAGTTTTACTACTAAATTTATTTAAAAAGTTATAATACTAATTTAAAAAAATTTAGTAATTTAAAGTTTTCTTTTAAAAACTTTTTCTATCTTTTCTTTTTTTTAGCTTAAATATACTAATTTATTTTATATAAATTAGTTACGTTTATACAATTTTAACTACTAATTAAAAAAAAAGGTAACTTTAATAATTATTATATTAATAATATTATAAGTAAAATAAAATAGTTTTAATTAAAGAATTTAAATAAAGTTATAAAGTTTTACTATAGCTAAAAGTAATAATAATAAATATTATTTTATTTTATTAAAAGCTTTTCTTCTTTATAAAATAGTTCGAAAAATAATAAAGTTTTAAATAAAACTTTAATATAATTCTAAAAAGAGTTATTAAAGATTAAAGTTTAGTAGTAGTCTTTTATTTTTTTATTTCTAAAGTTTTCTAGTTACCCTTAAACTTTATTAAAAATATAAATTCGTTTAAAGTTTTTATATCTATTAGTTATTCTTTAATATTCTTTAACTTCTATCTATTTAATACATTACTAAGTTATTTATAGCTATTAAAACGATAAATATATTGAAAGAAATTTATTCATATTATCTATTACGATATTTTAAATAAAAAGTTCTTTTAGTTAATCTTTTGAAAATTATAAATAATAATAATAATAGTTTATTTTAATATTATAAGTATAAAACTATTTCTTTTAAATAATAATATTCTATTTTATATTAATAATTAAAAGGATTAAATAATATAATATTTAGTTTTAAACTTTAAAGTAGTTTGCTAGTATTATTTTAATTAATTAAGTAGATTTGATATCGTAACTACTAATAAAATAAAGTTTAAAACTTTAGATCTTTAAAAAATACAAATATTAAATAGTTTTTAAACAAACGTAAACTTATAAATAAATAACTATTTACTTTTATATAAAATAAAGTATTATAAATAATTAATAATATTTTAATATAAATTATAGTATTAACTATAATAAAAACTTATTTTTCTTAAATATTAAGTAAGAAAGTTATATACTATATTTTTCAAATCTTATTAATATTTATAATTTATAATAATAAATGCTTTAAAAAAGTAAAAGTTAAAATATAATTTAAATTTTCTTTTTAATTGTTATAATTTTTCTTAGCTTCTTTACCTAATCTTATAAATCTATTCTTAAATTTATTAAAATTATTACTAATTTTTATTTCTAAAGCTTTATATAAGTTAATAGCGTTTCTACGTTTGTTTTTATTATAATTTTAATTATATAAATAAATAAATAAAACTTTTACTATATCTAATTGTTTTAAATTAGTTTTATTAACGTAAAAATTTAAAGTTTTAAATATAAAATAATCTTAAATAACTTTTAATATAAAATATTTAAGCTTCTTTATTATTTTAATAATTTTAATTAACTTTTATCTTATTATAAACTATATAGTATTATACTTTGAAAATAACTTAATTTTCTTCATTATTATTATAGAAAATTAGAAAATCAAATAGTTTAATAGTATAAAAAGTATTACTAGTTTTATAATTAGTATATGAAAAGTATAGTTAGCTAGTATAATCTTATAAATTTATAAAAAAGCTATTAATAATTCAAAAGTATACTTTTAAAGCTAAGTAATTTTAAAATTACAAACTTTAACAAAATTTTCAAGTTTAATAATATATTTAGTAGCCGATAACAATTTAACTTCAATATCGATTACTTAACTAAAATAGTTATTACGAAATTAAATAACTATAGTAGTATATAAAACTTTAAACAAATAACTATATAATTTATATAAAATATTTCTTTTACTTTTAACAATTTAGTAGAAATAATATATATTTATTATTTATTATTTATAAATAACTATAATTGATATATAAAACTTTACTTTTTTTAATAAAAAGGTTATAAATTCTTATTAACTTTTATTATAAAAGTCTAATAATTTATTATAGTTCTTTAAAATATAGCTAAATAATTTTACTAATAATTATTATTAGTATAAAAAAGAAATTTAAACTAATACTTTTTTATTATAATATTTAATAAAGTTATTAAAATATTTGAATAGATTAATTTTATTATAATAATTATAAAATAATTTTCTAAAACTAAATAGCGTTTCTAAACTATATTTAATATTAAATTAATTAGTAAAATTATTTTTAAAAAAAAAATAAATTAAAAGTTATTTTTAATATTGTTAAACTAAACTTTTAAAGAGTTTTAGTATTAAAAATATCTTATTAGAAAAGCTAATATATATTAAAAGAATAGTAACGTAGTTTCTTAATGTTTACTTTCTTAAAGTTAAATTATTATTTATAAAAATCGTTTAAGTAAAAATAGATAGACTTTTTAATAATAGTTATTTAAGTAACTAACTTTTCTATTAAACGTACTATATCAATCAAGATAATCAATCTATATCATATTTGTATTTTAAAAATATTTAAGTAAAGTCTTAGCGTTTATTAATAAACAAATCGGATATTAGAATAAACATTTAATATTTAAATCTTTAATCAAAATTTTACTATAGTAATTCTATACGTCGCGTAGTAATTTGTAAAAAAAAATACTCTAATACTTTTATAAGTAATTAAAAGAATATAAATATAGTATTACAAATAGCGTAAAGTCTATAAAGACTAAACTATTATAATAAATTAAATATATAAAACAATATTTACGTTATAAAAAAGAAAAAAGAAGTTATTTATAAAAGTACGAAAATAGAAAAGGTAAAGATTTTACTTTTATACGTATATATAAACTACTTATAAGTGCGTAAGTTTAATCTTTGCACTTTATATTTTACTACATATTAATAAATATAATAGCTAATTAATCTAAGTATCTAAGACTAGTTCTTACATTTAGCTCTACTAGTTACTTATTTGCTATAACTTAGCGTTATATTGCGCCGGGCTTATACACTAACATCGACGGCGACATGTATACGTTAAAAAAGTGTATAGAACAACCAGGGCGCCTAGTAATCAGTACACACCGCCTCTTGATGTCGCTTTCGAGATTGTTCTCAACAGACTGCGTGACTCGTCCACATCATAGCCTGAGCGAGTTGGGACGACGGTAATAAGCGCATCTCCCTCTTGCACTGTCGCCTTTGTCACGTTATTTACATCGATTTGTGATCAAGCGCCAGCGTTCGGAGGCAGCCCCAAGGGCCGTTTCGAGGGCCGTTCGCTCATCTATCGTCCCAATGCCTTCCTTTATCTTTCGCGCCGATACGTTCTGCATGCTTCCAGAAAGCTATCCGGGCCAAAAGGCAAGACGAGACTCACGACCTTCTACTTTTGGCCTACGGCGCTCTGGCAAAGTTGCAACGGCCAACACAACCAGCACAGCGCAGTCTGTAGACTCCATTCGGACTGGCTCCTTCGGGGAGGTCTTAACGCGAAGAGGAGGTCATACTAGGGGATTTCCTTGAAAGGTACGGTCGTTTGCTCTTTACACAAGCCTTCGAATGTCGATCAACGGTTATGGCGGAACCGCGAGTCCTTGCTCGTTCCACCCACGCAACGCGACGCAGACCCATGTGAGGGTCAGACCCTCCCGACCCATGTTAGAACCGCAACCTTACGCGGGGATGCGATTTCCAAGCCGAAGCGCGGACAGTATTCGCCTTTGGGAGCGGACTGGGCATACC
Organism: Coniochaeta sp. PK30-01; assembly: GCA_023628855.1. Lineage (NCBI taxonomy): Eukaryota > Fungi > Ascomycota > Sordariomycetes > Coniochaetales > Coniochaetaceae > Coniochaeta > Coniochaeta sp. PK30-01. The sequence continues at coordinate 29,840 of JAMAJW010000067.1, forward strand.
CGATCGAGTCTCTCCGAAACAATGAGCACTTCGGTAGAGTCGGTTTCGATGCATGGCGTGCTGCCAACCGGCCATATGGTTAAGGCATTGTCGCATATTGCCTGATAAGACATAGTCGTTTAACCGCGGGAAGTTGCAGAACTACGTGCATCTATTGTCTGTCGTTGGGGATATTGTCTCTCAAATGGCGTATCTGCCGTACCAATACCAAGTAACCAAATGCGAGCGCTAACAGGGCATTCATGGATGGCGAACTTGGAGTAGCAATGGTTTGTGGTGCATGATATTCCGGAAGCTCTACTCAAAGAGGCAGTTGAGATTGTCTTGAGCATAGGAGACAAGTTATCAAAGATAACAGTTTCGAGCCGTGTCTCTATTCTCTCCTTTGGGACAAGTGGGATCGGGAGAATGGCAACTCATTGCTGTCGCGCCACCACTAACCGCCTTCCGCCTTGGTGGCTCTGCCTACATAAGGTAGCTATATGAGTACAACTGAGTGTGTCTCTTCGGGGGTTGATTCGGGTTATACGAGGGGTGAGGGTGCTCTGCCTCGCCGGTTCTTATATCAACACTGGACTGGCCCAACCCGAAAAGATTCAGTGGGAACCAGGTGTTCTGCGACTGGCGGATAGGTGCCATTGTGCCCATCACTTCGTAAAGGTCCATCCCGAGCGACATACCCGCCTTGTCATTTTATCCTATATCTGCGCAGACATGGCTGTCCAACCCGCCGACGCACCAGGAGGCGTGACTGCCACAGATATTACCCCTGCTGGCAAGCTTGATGAACGCGCCAAAGAAAAGGCGTCCGTCATGGACGAGAAAGGCCTTGATGTCGAGGTAGCGTCACACAGGGTGGGCGATTCGGACTATGACGACGCTGCCAAGATTTATGTTCCTGAGGACGACGACGAATACATCGATCCACGTCTGAAGGACTACCCGATTCCTCTCGTTGCTAAGACCGTGGACCTACACAACGACTTCAGGTAATAAAAGCTGGTGTTGAGGTGTGTTTTGTGGCAGTACTCGCTGACGCAGAACCATGCAGTGAGCCCATCTTAACGTTCCGTTTCTGGGTGCTGTCTACGTTTTGGGTCGTTGCCGGCTGCACGGTGTCGACAATATACTACTTCAAGCCATACGTGAATACCCTGTCAAGCTATGCCGTCCAGCTACTTTCGTGGGGAATGGGCGATCAACTTGCCAAATGGCTTCCGAATCGGAGAATCACGGTTTTCGGACACTCGTTCAACCTCAATCCAGGCCCTTGGAACGCCAAAGAGCATGCCTTGATTGTCGTTGCTTATTGGGGCAGTGTACGTTACTTCCATCTTCTTGCCTCCGAGTTGCCGAACCCGACCGACTGATAGGAGGAGTAGTGTTACACGGCCTACGGCCTTGGGCCCCTTTCGGCATTGGAACTCTACTACGACAGAAAGCTGAATCCAGGGTGGGGGATCCTTTTCCTACTGACAACCCAGATGATCGGTTACGGATTCGCGGGGATCTTTCGAGATATCCTGGTTAGACCGCCCAAGATCTACTACCCTGGAGTCCTGCCCAACGTTGCACTGTTCAACGCCATGCACAAGAACCCTTCGGTTACGAAGAACTCGCTCAAGTTCTTTGCCTACGTCGCTTGTGCCACCTTTGTGTGGCAATGGTTTCCCGGGTTTGTCTTCCCATTACTGTCGTCGTTACCTCTGCTGTGCTACATGGCTCATGGCAATTGGATTGGCTATGTCCTTGGATCTGGTTATTACGGCTTTGGTCTCCTGGATATCACACTCGACTGGAACTATGCGACTTTTTGGCAGCCCCTTTATACTCCGCTTTGGGCCAACGCTTCGCAGATCGGGGGAGCCATCGTCGCCTGTTGGATGATCTACCCCATCATGTACTTCACCAACACACTCAAGGCGCAAAACTTCCCACCCATGTCATCGGGAACCTTTGACGTTTCCGGGGCTAAGTACAAGACTTCCTCGGTCCTCACTCCTCAGTGGTCGCTCAACCAGACAGCAATGGACGCCTATTCTCTGCCGCACTGGTCGATTTCGTACGCCATGTACTTCTTCTGGGGCTTCGCCGCCTCTGCCGGCGCACTGGTCTGGTCAGCGCTGTGGTTCGGAAAGGACTCATATGTCGCTCTAGTCGAGGCATGGAACGGCCGCCAAAGTGATTACAACGACCCGTACCTGAAACTTATGAGCCGGACCCAACGCGTGCCTCACTGGTGGTATCTCACTCTCTTGGCGGCCTGCATGGCTCTGTCTCTGGGGTGTCTGTACGGCGCCGAGATTGGCCTGCCGTGGTGGGGATTCATCGTCGTCTGTGTGGTCTCTCTGATCAGCACCTTCCCCAACGGCATACTCTGGGGCGTCGCGAACATGCAGGTTGGCATGGCTTTCTTGTCCGAGCTTATGGCCGGTGGTATGTTCCCCGGGAATCCCAGTGCCGTGCTAGCCAGCATGACATTTGGACGGCAGATTCTGGAACAAAACCTGAACCTGATATCTGATTATAAGTTCGGGTTCTACATGAAGATACCCGAAAAGGAGATGTTCTGGGCGCAAGTATACGGTACACTTCTGGGACCGTTCGTGAACTATGGCATTATGCGGCTGGTCATCGACCGTATCGGCGCCGATGTCCTCACGGGAACCGTCGAATCTAATGCGTGGCTTGCGCTAAAGACGAGGAACTACTACTCCCTCTCAGTGCTGTGGGGAGTGCTGGGACCGAAGGTCATCTTCTCGTCACACTCGGACTATAATTGGATCTACTACTCTTTCCTCGTCGGCCCAGCCACCGTCGTCCTTGTTTACATGATACACCGCTTCAAGCCGCAATGGAAGTTGGAGACCAGGTGCAATCCGGTTGTCATTATGTATGGCGCGACTCTCTTTCCGGTATATCAAACAACCAACTTGATGACCTCTGCCATCCTGTCTTTCGTCTTCATGGGTTTCATGCTACGCTATCGACCGGTCTGGTTTCGTAAGTACAACTACTTGCTTGGAGTCGGTCTGGATTGCGGAACTCAGGTCTGCCAGACTGTCCTTATGTTCGCCATCAACCTACCCAACGCGACGATGCCGTTCTGGTGGGGTAACGATGTGAGTTCTGGCCTTTCATTGTCCCATTCCTCCCTCTCGGGTCCGGGTTTTCTTTGACTGTCCGCCATGTTTCATACTTTGGAAGCATCAATGCTGACCTTAGTTACCCCATAGGCGAGCGGCTATGTTGACCGTTGCTTCCCCCCGACTGACTTACCCCCGAATGCATTGAACTGACCGTCCTCGATGTTGCCGCCGGGAATTTCGTTTTTGGACATACATTGGAACACTCGATGCATGGCGGCCCGAGGCACTGTAGTCTATACATTGACCGACATGTCTTGTTCGAGAGATGCCCAATCAACATCCCGAAGGTCTAGGGGGGGGGGGCAAAGAGACCTCCGTCATGGTTGGACTGTCATGTGGTAGCATTGCTTGACAGGTACTAGTCGCTCATATCTATCATTTTCCGTATCAAACTACTGGCTTGTGTAAAGCGCACGTCATGTCTTCACTCTGATATCCACGCGGGACCACGCCCCTGTAAAGGAGGCGAGTTACCAAACCAATATAGGGACCTTTATACACCAAGATGGAGAATATGTAGCTCATTTTCCGAGCTAGGGAAGGTGTTTATAGACAAGGCATAACAGGACATGACAGCAGGACGATGCGGCTCCCAGGTTGTATCTCACGAGCTTGCCTCGCAGTGTTCGTTAGAACTGATTGATACCCCAATACTGTTCCGCATAGAATGTGCTGGGTTCTGCCTTCTTCCACATATCGTTGAAAGCAGAAAATAGTACGAGGTTACCGGAATGTCCAGCCCCAAACACGGTTTTGATCGAAGCAATGGCGGCTCTCTGGTTCTGCTTCCCAGGAACAGCAGCACCATTCGCACAACCCTGCCAAGGCCAGCCTGTTTCCGTCACGACGATTCGCTGGCTAGGATTTCTCAGGACTTCTCGAACCGCAGCCATTTGGTTGCGGACATAGTCACCGGCCGCCGTAGCAGGGGTGCTGGGATCAAAAAATGGATGGATGTTCACGGCACAGAAATCTGAGTAGTCGCAGAGCCATGGGTTCCGGAGGACAGCAAGAACGGTATCGACTGCCACCACGGGGCCGTAGAAGCCGGCGCTTCGCAGCGACCGGCGGGTTGCGGCGACAGCGTCGATAACCTGCTGGACAGTGGCTTGACCTTTGTCAACCAGTTCGTTCCCAACACTGACGGTTTCAACAACCGACCAATCCCCATACGCAGATACAGCATCCACAAGCTCCGAGGTCTGTTTTTCCAAATTGTCCAGGTTGAATATTCCCAGGAACAGTTTCAGACCGGTCGACTTGGCAGCCGAAACAGCCATGGCGACCTGACCACAGTCCACCCCATAGAGCCTCACCAGACCGTACTGAGTTGCAATCTTTTGAAAGTCGGAAAAGACATGACTCCACGCCTTGCAGGTTCCGTAGGAATCGAATGGTGAGTAGGCGACTCCTGGCAAGCCGGCTGTCGTGGAACCCCCGCCTTCTGCTCCATTCGGCTGAGAGTTGAGCCCGCCGACGGTAGACGGTCCTGTGCTGGGATCCGGAAGGTGTGTTGGGACTTGTCCCACAGAGGATGTGGATTGCTGGCTGATAGATACCAGTACGCTTGCACTGGTAAGCGGTCGGGACGTGGCCTGTGTAGTCTGTGGTTGGGCACGAGTAATGGTAGAAGGTACCAGTACTATCAGCTCGGTGGCTGTTCGTACAGCCTGCCCGTTGTGATCAACGAACACCACGACTTCGGACATTGTAGTCGGCGAGGGAATGGCGCTGACCACAACTGTGATACTGTCCCTTCGCGCCATGACGGTCTGCAGACTACGAAGTTTGATCTGGGGGTGCCGACGCCCTGCACAATGTCAGCCAAGGCCAGCCCACACTTTCGAGAGGCGAGTAAGGACGTACCGGGCGGGTGTGATGTAGCTGTGTCCACCAGCGACGAAATCACAAGCACTGACGTTACAAGTCCCATTGTTGATCGAGGCCTCGATGATTGGCCGCAAGGAGGAAGATCTCTTGATGGTCCACGAAGCAATCCAACAGGCAAGGCACGAGCACGACATCGACTGAATAGGCTCGTTTTCCCTAGGTGCTGAGTTTCAATAGGCTGCTAAGTTGCTCAATGAATGTAAGGTAGTGTGATGATAAGGGGTAGAGGGCAGTGCCCAGAGGTAGACCTGCGCTGAGATAGTTGGCGGCGAACAGGATGATAAACAGAGCGTCCAGAAATCCTGGACCATGTCGGTTTGAGGAAGGGGCCTGCCTGGCGCAAGAACCAGCTATATCCCTTCACTGAGAGGTGTTTCCATGGTGTTGGGGATAACCATGCGTGCTCCTCAAGACGGCACCCACTGCCCTACCCTGACCTGACAACCCGGCTTGCGCCTGCTTCGTTCCACTTGCTGGTTTTCTGCCCGACAGGAGCAGGAGCCGGAGTGGGAACCTACCTCATACTCGTAGAATCTCAAAGACAGGAGCTTCCGGACGAAGGTAACCTTGCTAGGTACCTAAGGTTAGGTACCTTACCTCACGTAACTGCCTCAGATAGGTAGGTACCTAGGTACCTCAGGTACGGTACGTAGGTACCTTGCCTATACGACGGCACAAAAACGGAACCAACGACCGGAAGCAGCTGTCTAGGTCTATCAATTAGTACAAAGTGCCTCTTCAGAGCCCATGAGATCTACCTTAGCCAAGCATGCAAGTACTCCTTCCCACCTGGATGGCCTCCAGATGTTTGAGCTTTGGGTATCGTTTAGGTAGTTATTAAGTATTAAGTGACCCATCTAATGCCGGTACCAAGCAAGGGAGAACGAAAGGCAGCCCGCTCTGTGGCCAAGTGTCTTCCCACGACAAAGCCAAGTTGCCGAGCATAACAGGTCCCAACAACAATGCACAACCATGTCTAACTGTTCAGAGTCCAACCGTCCGGAGGAGCCCTGCTGCTGCCGACCAATAAGCCGGAAAACTGAGCGACCGCAAGAGGCTCGTGGTGCACCGTTGCTTAGGCTGCCGCTGGCACGGTGAGTTTGCTATTTGTCTTCCGGGTCATTACTTTGGTGATAGCGTGTCGAATAGTTGTACCCGCTTTCTCTGTCTCCTTCCTGGATAAGCCCGAGGTCACGCAAACCTTCAATGCCGGTTGAAGTATCCACGTCTTATCCCTGGTACCGATGTCGTCCATAATGGGTCGACTCTTCAAACGTGTGATCAGAACCCCGTTTGCCAGTGCCTGTCGACGTGGTTAGCACAGACTTGCAAAGCAGACAAGCAAGTGTCGCTGATAGTTTAACGCAGCCAAACACACCTCATCGACACACTCCTGCAAGATTCGCTCCTGATCTTGGATCGTGAGCCTACGGGACTTGACAACCTCCGGCTTGATGACGAGCATCATTATGGGGTTATCAGGAGCGCTCGTACAGGTAACCCAGTCGCTCCGAGGATCCAATTGAGCCTTCATAGCCTTGATGTTCTCGCGGCATTGCTGCAGGATTTCGGGATTGGACTGGATCACGTTCAGCGTCTCGCTGGCAGTGACGGCCATCATCGCAGGCAAGGCAGCCGAGAAGGTATAAGAGGCAGCTGTGATGCGCTGATGCTCAACCACGTCCTTGGCCCCAGCGCAGAAGCCGCCTCCTGCGCACAAGGGGCCAGCCAGAGACCCGACAATCATGTCGACCTGGGACGAATCCACGTTCTGGGCTTCTGTCAAACCTCGGCCTGTGCGGCCAAGCACACCGAATGACCAGGTTTCGTCCAGGATGAGACGAAACTTGTATTTCTCTTTCAGCTCGATAAGCTTGGGAAGGTCGTTGCTGTCGCCCGTCGTCTCGAACAAGCCCTCCGTTACGATGAACCTTCTGGTTAGCTGCTTCCCGGCCTGGTCTTGGACTACCTTTTTCATGACGCGCTCCAAATCTTCCATATCGCCGTGCTTATACCAGTAGACAGTACTACGGGAAGCCTGGAGACCCTTAAGAATCGAGTAGTTTACAGCCTGGTCGGCGACGATCACGTCCCTCCTCTTGCAGAACGAGGGGATGACGCTGGAGATGGTGGAGAAGGCCTGCGCATACACTATGCATCCCTCAGTACCGAGGTACGATGAAATATCGGCTTCCGTCTTCATATGTACGTCCTGGGTCCCGTAGAACTGCGGCGGTCCGCAAGGACCGACACCGTATGTCCGCAAGGTCTGGATGGCCTTCTCCTTGATCTGGTCATTCGCGTTCAGATTGTAGAAATTGTAAGACGCCAAGTTGGTGACGGTCTTGCCGTTGACCAGTTTCGACTTCGGACCTGTGGGTCTGTCGACACGGTGCCAGTCAGAGTGAAATTCGTCAAGGTGTAGCAGGACCGTGAAGATTTGGGGAGAGAATGCAGAGGGAGAGAATGGACGAACCCCAGCAAGACAGGCAACCTCTCCGCCTCGGCCTCCTCAAGCGCCGTCTGTGGCGCCACCAGAGGTTCCGGCACCCACTCGTCGACCAGCTCGTCAATTTCCTTTGGCCAATATTGTCAGCAGTGAACAGACATAGGTCCACGATGCGCCGGGTGGGCTCACAGCTTCGGTCAACTTGATTTCGTTCTTTTTTGTGGAATAAGATGGCGCAAAGAGGTAGTGTATGACGAAGATGATAAGCACGAGCTCGAGGGCGGACCGAACGGGGTCATTCTGGTAGCTGGATCGAACGTAGCGGATGAGGACGGCAGAACCTGGCACCTGTTGGAACGCGTACGTGGCTTCGTCGCGCCACAGGGTAAAACGATTCTGAAGCTCGTGGAGATCCATCTCGGCCTACTATGGCAACCTGATAGGCTTCGGATATCTAACTTTGGTGATCGCAACGCGCAAGACAATGGAGATACTGAACGGTGTGGTGGAATGTTGACAGACCACACTCCTGACGGCAGGCCCGGGGTTTCTGTCACCGGCCGGTAAATTTGGAGTACGTACCACACCTAAAATTTCAGGGGAATGGCGTAGCGTCGAATGGGATGCAGGAATTGCCCATGTATTATTACCACCCGTGGGGTACGCTCAGATTTTGGACCCAAGACATGGCAGGTACCTCATTACCTAAGGACTTGACATAGGCTGGACTTGAGTATGTAAATAAATATTCACAAGAGATCTGCCCTATTTCAAGCCCGCGATTTCACAGACCGGATTGCTCAATATGCGAGACAGAGGTGTTACCTTGGACTTTGACAACATGAGATATGTCCAGGAAGGAATCTACTTCCTATCTTTGCAAACATGCACTATTCATATCCGAAAATAAGGAAAGCTGGTCTGGTCTGGGCAAAAACGTGAGCAAAATATTTAGGATTATGATTTGGGTTTGATGCGCACCTTCGAAGCTCAAACCATGGCGGCCAAGTAGGCTGGAAAATGGAAAGGACGACCAACAATACCGCCTCTGCGAAGACAGACAGCCCATGCACGTCATCGTAAATGTGCTATACCGTGTATAAAAAGAGCAGACCGAGATAAGTAAAAACAGCACACCAGTCCACTGATCTTCAAGCCCCCCCCTCCACTGCGGAAAACCAATGACTACGCCCGTCCCAATCTATGTGCAGTGCCTATCGGACCCTTAGGAAGGACCGTAGGTTGTTATGATACAAAAATAAACCTCGCTAGAACAAGCGGATCTTGGCCGCAGCCGCCGACGTCGTGGCAGCAGCCGCCCCGTCAGAAGTTGTGGTCGATGTCCTTGTGCGCGTGCCCCATCCTGTGTAGTCCGTGGCTCCGGTGCCGGTCTCCGAGCTTCCGATGGTGTCATCGTTCACCAGGCCAGTGGGCTGCACAAGATCATAAGTCTTCAACGCATCGAATGCTGAAGCCGGAATCTGTTTGCCAGCGACGATCGGAGCGATAATGAGGGCGAGGAAGACAACAAGCATGACGAAGTAGAGGGCGGCATAACGGAAGACTCGCTTCCGTCTCAGCTTGGACTGTTTTGTCGAATAAATCGGCGGTCGGATCTGGCGACTATCATGAATGTGTTAGCAGGGAAACTCCACTACCTAACAGCAGGAGTACGATCAAATCATCATACCTAGGGCGAAGCCAGAAGAGCATCATAGAGTGCACCTTATCAACCTGCGGAACAATGATGACGGGCAGCATCAGGAAGAGGAGAATGTGGCCGAGTATGAAGTCCGCTGCGAACATGGAGAGCTCTGTGATTTTGCACAGGAACTCACGCGCTGGTTGAGAAACCGAGTGCCACCCCATAGAGTACCACTTGCCGGTCCAAAAGGCGATGTTCGAGTCGTCCGTCTTGAACTCTCGTGTTAGTGCCAGCGAGGTGATCAACTTAAAGATGAACCTCTGAATGGCCACAACAGCGATCATTCCCAGGAGCGTCTTTGTGAAATCGAAGCCCTCCAGGAAGAACATGACCTCGAAGAATACGAGCATCATGACGACAGCGACACCGTGGGCAACAGCGGCCAAGACACTTCCAAACTTCTTGCAGCACATGCCGAGAAGAGGACCCATACAACAAGCCATTCCGAATGTGCCTGCCAGCACGCCCGCGTTGACTGCGATGGGTGCGAATGCCACAATGGCGAGTCTGATCAGAGAGGCAGTCGGCTTGGCATCTGGGTTGACATGCTTGAGCGGGCCGTCAACACCGGTCTGGGCGTTGATGAACAAGTAGGGGATAAGAGTAACCGCAACGAGGAAAAGTGGGCCGACGATTTCTCCCCAGAACAGATTCGTGATGGCGGCACGAGGCACATCAGCAGACATCTTGCTGGACGGGTCGCCTAGTGTCTTGCGTTTGTAACCAGTAATCCTCGTACGAGACAAGCGGCAGAAGGAGATCCATGACGACGCGTGAGAGCGCGAGTTGCCCCGGGACAGCCATCGGAGGAAATCGCGGTAGTCGATGAAGAAGTCGTTCCATGCAAACTGATGCGGGTTGTACAGGAACGGGGATATAATCAACGCAAGGATAGAAATCCAGAAGTAGGTGAGGGCCGCTTGCCAAATGGTGAGAGTTGCGAAGAGCAGCATCATCACCAGGCGAGCACCGAAGTATATGGACGGCCCCGCAAACCGGGAGTACAGAACACCAAAGGGAATACGGGCCGTAGCGAACCCACGCCCAGTTCCGATGTATCGCGCTCCACCAAATGCAAGGTCTTGTTGTACCGAGTTGGCATAGATCTGGCAGACAAAGACCTCGAAGAACGGTGACAGGGAGCAGATCTGCTTTGCGAACCGAGTGGCGGCGCGGATGATGCCCCGTTCGGTCACTTCCTGCACAATCAGGGGCACGAAGGACAAGAAGAACACGAAGAAGATGGAAATGATACAGCGGTAGACCCAGTCAGTGAGGGCGTCCGTGTTCTGGCATCCTGTCGGGTACAGGGGATCCGTAATAGGCTTGTCACGGTTGTAGTCGCAGGCGATTGTCTCGTGTCGTAGAGCGCCCATGTTGACCAGGACGATCATGAACATCTGGACCGAGAGCATGATGAACATGTTGTTGACATGGAAGCCAGGGTGAGCATAGTAGAAGGACAAGAACCGATCCAGCGGGAGCTGAGTACCAAGATAGTAGTACTCCCGGGAAAGCATCTGCTCCCCCATACCAGTGCCGATCTTGGTTGTGAAGTTGAGAATGGAACCGAAACCGAGATCACGACCTTTGCCGCATTGGTAGTATTCGCAATGCTTGATGCGACCACCACGCAGTAGCGCATTCATACCGGCATAGATATCTTCATTCAAGTGTAAGCCCTTCTGAGCCTTGGAAACACCACCACGCGTCGTCATGAAGATGCCGTTGAGGAAATCCGGATGACCGTAGTGGAGTTTACCGCCAATCTGCGCAAGAGTTCTGGCGAAGAGAGTTCCGAACGTTTGTTCCTTTCCAGCAGCAACATCACCGAGAATACCGATGTTCTCGGAGAAGATGTATTCGCGAGCACCAAGAATAGCAACAGGTGCCCTGAAGTTGTTCTTGACACCGGGGGTGTATGGAGACATGGTCTCCGTCTTCATCTCCTCGAACTCGGCAAGGACGCTGCGGATTTTGAGACACTCCTCCAGATAGTTGTCCTGGTTGGCATCGATCAGTTGGATGTACTCTCCACGATAGAAGATGAGGGCGTGATTTTGGTTGTCCGACTTTCCATCACCAAGCACAGGGTTACCGGAAAGCTGGATGCGGAACTTAGGTCGTCTCATGCCGTTCTCCATGATCTCGGAATGGCCGTCAACAAGCGCCGAGTACAGACGCGGTTCATCGCCTTCTGCCAGTGGGGGTTCTTCGTCGAGGTAGGCAATTTGCAAGTCCGGATAAGCGCGAAGCAGGAACTCGGCATTTTCCATCTCCTCCTTCTTGAACTTGGCATATCGTTGCATTGACACGATCAGCTTAAACTTTCTGCGGGCCATGCGCTCCAACTCCCTTTCAAGCTTGTCGGAATTGCCGCCAAACATCTGCACAACTTCTGGATTCTCAACGCGATACAGAAGTTTGATGGCGCGGCTATAGTTCATGAAGCCAGAGACAGTGCGGTAGAGAGTTTGAGATCGAAGAGACGCCCAAATACGGGTTCGGAGAGTGTACTCCGGAGCGGATGATTTGAAGCCTATGCAATAGAATGGAAGATCATCGATCTTGCTCTTGGCAGTATCCTTCTCGTTCTTCTCAAGGTCGCCGTTGAACTGAGAAGTCTCATCCGCGAGGATCTTGGTGTCCTTGACAAAGCAGTCCCACTCATGTGGGTGAAGTTGCTTCAAATATTCCAGGAGAGTGACACGTGAGTAAGGCTCGTCTTCCCGGATGATCTCCCTCAGTGACAAGAGGATCTTTTCGCTGTAGTGGGGGATGAGAACTGTGAAGGTAGGCATGTTGTCGACGGGTACAGGCTCGGGAATCGGGGTTGCCAGTGACTGGGCAAAGAATGATATCCTGCGCTCGGCTTCGCTGTGAGCCGGGAAGAACTCTGTCTTGAACGAGTGATCTTCTTGCGAAACGAAAAACGTCGGCGCACGCAACGTCCGCTTGCCCTCCTGCTCCGAAGGCACTTGATGGTACAAGAGCTTCTGCACGTGATCGATGCCCAAGAGATGCTCCCGGTACATGGAGATGACGATGGCGTTCCACACCTGGGAGATGAGCACCTTGGGCTTGTACTTGATCTCCATGTCTGTAGTGGCCAGAACCTTGGAATAGATGCGCTTTGGCAGCCGCGAGAAGATGTTTCGCCATGGCGTCAAGATAGAGGAGCCGAGATAGAAAGACCTCGCGATGGAGAAGGCGGTGTTCATCAGCACATACCATAAGTACGTATCGAGGAAGAAGAAGATCAAATCGGCGAAATACATCAGACCGAGGAGAATCTGGGGTTGATACGGGCAGAGATACCTCTTGAGAATGGTATCTCCGAGGCAGCTGCTGACGTCCATGATCGAGAGATAACGAATAGGGTCGCGGAACGACAGCGACAAGGCGAGCCACGACTCGCCAAACTTTGCGCCAAATACCACGAGCCAGATTCCGTAGGAAAGAGCCATATCGCCACCCTGCAAGCGCGGATAGCTCGCTGTGAAAGTCTGGCTTGCTACATATTGCCGCGAATTCTTCGTCAAATAGCTGCCGAACAAGCCACCGAGGGGCATGACCGAGAAGAATAGGAAGGTGACCAGCGCGATGAAGAACTGGGCAATGCCCAATGCCCTGGCAGCAGTCCCGTCCTGTTTCGCCTCGAAAGCAGCTTCGTCTTTCTCGGGCATGAAGACATAGACGCCAGGCCCAATGTTGATGATCAAAATAACGATCAAGAACAGGAGGCGCTTCGTCAAGTGCTGAGCACCAGCCCACTTGCGTGGAACATAGGCCCACTCGGCCAGGGTCGCAAGGACCTGGATCAGAGCAGCGATAGCACCTCCAAAAGCCACGATGGACCATTGCGCAGAGGCAGCAGCAGGTTGGTTGACCTGCTGTTCATAGTTCTTTACCAGCAAAGTCGGAGAATTGCGCGCAGAGTAGAACCAGTACATGGTGATATGGATGATCCAGATTCTGTTAAAGTTGACCAACAGATGGAGCCATGAGCGTGTCTCCTTGTATGTCTTGAAGAAACACTTTTTCCAATGCACATCCTTGAGCATCAGATAGCGCTCGGCAGGGGGCACGTCGACCAACCTGGTCTTATCTTGGAGGACGATGCGCTCGATGCCCTCAGGGTACCAGAACAGCTGGTTGCAGTCGTCATAACCAATGATCTGGTTATGGTCTCTCTCGCGGCGAACGTAGACTCCGTCCAAGATCTCGTAGCCCTGATCCCGGATGTATTGGTAGAGTGGCGTGATGATGTTGTTCAGAAACGTAAATTCTTCAACAGGCTCAACACTGTTCTGACACGCCGGAGAGTTGAGATAGTCGTCGGCGCACTTGAAGATGAAGCACAGGCACTCCGGCATGAATCGGACCTGGTTGGCCTCACCCCAGCACAGGAGGTAGAGGGCGATCTGCCTCACACGGTCGTGCTGAGACATCCTGTTCATCCGAGTCTTCCAGCGGAACTCGGCGGCTTCCAGGGAATCATCGCCCTCAAGATCCTCGAGGACTTCCGACTCGTTCTGGGGTTCGTTCTTCTTCTGCTTCTTCTGCTTCCGAGTCCTGCGGGCGCGACCCTTGCCCTTCATGTTGGCGAAGCCGACGGCGTCGTCCATGTCCAAGTGGGCAGCAAAATACCACTTTCGGTAATTAGCGTTATCACCGCCGATGTAATCAGCGTGGAGGGACAGCAAGGCCTGGTTTGGCGTCATTCGCGAAGCCCTGGAGTCGAGGAGCGTCATGAAATGGTCGTACATGTTGCGCATGCTGTCACGTTGAAACCCGAACTTTCCAGCGAGATCCAGGAAAATGTCCTCAATTTCTTCCTTGGACAGAGGAATCTGAGCATCGGAAGTCCAGGCGGGATATGGTTCACGCGAGCGCTGACCTGGGGGAAGAACGTTTCCGTAGTCCATGCCATAATTGGGGGTCGAGGCACCAGACGAGCGGTTCCCCCCATAGGAAACCTGAGACGAGGGAGGACGGTAACCCCTGCCACCCATCTGCCCATCGTTGTAGCTGTTGTAGCGTTCGTCGCCGCGACCGTAATAGTCCATGTCGGCTGCCCGGGCCATATCCGATCTCATGGTAAAGTCGCTGAAGGTCTCCGAGTCCTCTTCCGAGCCGCCACGTCGGGCGCGGTTATTCGCAAGATAGCCATCTTGGTCGTATCCTTGGTCGTATCCGCCGTTGTTATTGTAGTACTCGTCTTGGTACTGCTCGTGGCCTTCGTAGTAACCGCCGTCCTGGTGGTAAGGGTTGCTGGCATCGGCGTTATAGTAGCCCCTGTGCCCAAACAGTGGTCAGCACATTCTCGTCGGCAATGAGAAGGGTAAACTCACGCCTCATCATAGTAACCATCGGCGCCAGCTGCGTGCTGGCCGCCATGTGCATCATAACCATTGTTGTCATAATACTGCTGCGGGTGATCATCCTGATAGTAGGAATCCGTGTTGGCGGCATTGTGGCCATTTTGGTCCCCATGACCGTAACCGTCATCGTAGTCCTGCTGGTGGGCAGGATACCCCGACATCTTGGCAACGAAGATCTGTTGAATATTGTCAGACGAAAGCGGCGACAAATTGACACGAAGGACACGCGAATACCAACCTGATCACTATCTCATGGAACTAAAGGTAAGAAAAGAAGACTTTGCAGAAATGACCACGGTGTTGCTATGTGATTTGTGGCCTGCCACACGAGGGATAGTTGGTTGGAATGCGGTGGTTCCTTGAGAGTGGATGTGTATTTCTTGTTTTGATGCGCAAGAAACCGTCCGAGTGTCTTGTCACGTTGTGGTGACGGGAAAAAACACGCCCAGTAAGCGACGTGGTTTGGCTGATGGGCCCGGTCGGAGGTCCGCTAGGTGACGGGACCAAAGAATGCAAGATCCGCCGTCAGACGAAATCTCGACCTCGGAGCGTAATAGACGGTCCAATTGACCTTTGGTCAGACGATAAGATATTTTGGACGATACCAGGCTGTCGAATTCATCAACGATCGTTCTTGGCGGTCCTGGCCCTTTTCAGATGGAGGACTCGTTCTGGAAGGGATGTCTCGTGTCGTTTCTCCCCTGAACGTTGGTTGCTTAAACTTCAGTCGAAGCCCTGGATTGACCGCGACGGGCAACAACCACGCGGGCAGGAGATAGATATCCTTCGTCCTGTCGATAGTCCGCCAAACGAATGGAAGGTGGAAGTTGAAGACAAACGAAGCGAGGGAGGGAGAGCGAGCGTGAGGAAAGGGCGGCGAGCGAAAACAAGAAAGAGGGAGACAGTCGAAAAGAAGGAAAAAGGAGAGACCAAAAGTCTGCAAGGTCGGAAGGCTACCTTACGTTTCGCGGTTACAGCGGACGGTAGGATGGAACAACATGGCAAGGTTGGCAGCCAAGGAGAACCTGGCAAAGGAGAAAGGGGAACCACCAAACCAGGACGCTCCCCCCCACTTCCACAAGCACGGCGCTAGGGCGCTTTGCAGGCCTTTTTTCAGGCATGTCAGGTACCTGATCTAACTCTTTTGAATGTGGGAGACAGCACAGTGTGGACTGTGGAGGGTCTTCTCACAAAGTCTCAGAACCTCGCTGTCTCGCCCGACTGCGCCATCAGGAGATGCTCTGAACGCTGCACGGGACGTACAGTGTGCATGGACGAAGCTTGACACTCCTGGCACTGGCCCTTCTGCGAGCAACGAACAGCCCTTTCGAGCCTTTCTTTCAGGAAAATCAGTTAAAACGGGTGGCGGCTTTCCCACTCCGCCCAACCTGCGACATCAATCAACTATCATCACCTTCCGTTGGATGGCAAGGCTCGAGACCCAGACGCTGGAAAACGGTGGCGATCGGTAACACTACGCAATCCACAACAGGGATGTTATCAGGAATTGGCAATTGCCAGACAGCCAACGGATAGAATCAGATCCTGCTTTTGCTCAGGAGACAGCCCCCCTTGTGTGGAACGCGGTACTTGGAGCGACTTTTTCAGCCACGCTATCATCAGATC
Source organism: Coniochaeta sp. PK30-01 (assembly GCA_023628855.1). Lineage (NCBI taxonomy): Eukaryota > Fungi > Ascomycota > Sordariomycetes > Coniochaetales > Coniochaetaceae > Coniochaeta > Coniochaeta sp. PK30-01. Next base: position 46,043 of record JAMAJW010000067.1, read on the forward strand.
GCCGAGGCAAGCCAGGTTTCTGATTGGCTGGAACAGAGACTGTGTCCCCCTTTTATGTGGACTGGGAGAACGTCCGGAGACTTGTTCAGCCTGAGATCGCTCTGGAGGCTGGCAGGTTAGGAGAATAAGGAGATGAAGTGCGTTACTGATAAACCTGAGGTACCTTACAGATCGGTGCTCCGCCACCCAATCCTCCCTGTGGTCCTGATCACGAATTCACGACCCGCAATGTATTTCCGAAGTACCCGGCAAGCCAGCTACCACCCTCTAGTTTCTTTAGCTGACAGCTTGACTATCAGTTGCCCTACTCAGTAAGCAAGGACGAACAATCTGCGACTCACTGTCGCCTAGTGCCAGAGATACAGCATTAATTTAGCAGTCAACGGCCTGGGGGAATAAAAAATAAAAATACAATCAAGGTGACCTGCTAGGCGACTTCCTAGCTATGTGCTTCAAAGGGGGTTTGGGGGCCTAAGGGGCAAGTTGGCATACGAGCCGCCCAGCAAGGCCGTACGAAGTACTTCGTACCAGATATTTCATGTGCTGTTACGACCCAGTTCGTGTGGCGGATACGGCAACCATTAAGTCCCAGTACCTTTGGTATGATTCGTAGCTGCGGCCTGACTACGCGTATTATTATTAGCAAAGCTTTCATTATGTACATGTCTCACAGTATAGTGCTGTGTTACGCAGTATGTACTTCCCTCTAGACCTCGCAGATCGCAGTCCAGTGTGTGCTATTTCTGGCTATTAGGGGGCGACTGATTGCCGGATTGTGGAGTGGTCGAGAGAGATTTCTAAGTATCGGTTCTCGTACAGTATAAACCCATGTACGTCACACAGTGTAGTAAAGACTTTCAACGTCGGCGAACGATACCTTACCTTAACTCAATGAATTTCAGAGCGAATTGTACCTGCCTACCTTATCTCCACACGTGTACAATAATGGATGTCATTACTGCCGTGTGTATCACGGTTGCAGAAAGCAGGGAGCGGCAAGAGAAAACTGAATGAATTGACGATGCTAGGAGCAGCTTGCCCTAATTGGGCTGGGTACCTTACGCAGTACACATAGTAGCGGCACGATTCCATTGACTTGGCCCCTCTTGCCTTGATTAGAGGCCGGTCCATGACGTACGTGTGCTGTACATGGCAATTAATCGTGAACTGCCCCAGGGCCCCAATTCCCTTGATGCAGCACTACCACAGTGAGGTAGTCTCTGACCGAATTGCATGACTTATTGGGGATATCATGCAAAAATCCTAAACAGAAGCCCAGAGGGTCCTTGTATCGGCGAAACTTTTTTGCTTACGTAGACTGCCGAGGCGTCGAATCACGAATGTCGATGCGATTGAGTCGTGTCATTCGCGCTGACACGCTTCTGAGACAAGCACTTTGAGGTTTCAGGCAGAGCAAATGCTTCCACTTTTACCAGGCCAGAAATCACGTGCACTATGGAAAAGCACTTGACCAATAAGGGACCTGGAACGTGCAGTTGACAAACCGGATGTTGTCCATGGCAACCAATACATTCCCCAATAAACGACAAGGCTGAATTGTCAAGAGCAGCCATACCAGCAATCACCCTTCCTGAAAGCCATGCATTGAAGGTAGCATTATTCTGTCTATACGCCTAAAATGTCGGGGTTACGCGAGGATTCTAGTGGGAGCGAAAATGATGACTTTCCAGACTTGGACACTCTCGTCCATCGAGCACGGAAAGGGAAGGAGCCTACAGCGCAACCGTCGAATAAGGCGACCAAAACATCTTCTGTCAGGCGTCGCAAACTCGCTCCTTTGGCCGACAGTGTGCTGCTAAAACCTTTGACTCAGGAACCAGCGTCACAAGTCAACCACGCCGTGCGACCGTCGACCATAGACATCACCAACTCGATGAGTCGGTCCAGTGTTCAGCTCGGGACGAGCAAACAAGAACTCGCAGTAGAGGAGTCATCCGAGGTTCAAAATACCTCCAGCCTTGACCTCTATGGATCGGAAGATCCAACTGATGGACCGAAATTGAAGCACAGGGCAGGACCTGCATCCCCACGTAAGCAAAGGGAGCCGCTGGGACATGGACGTCCCATCACCAGGCGTAAAGCATCGTCCAAGACGTTAGAAAAGCCTGTGACGGCCGACAAATCAGGGACGTGGCAGGGGGAAGACATATCCTTATCACGTCTAACACGGACCATGGTACCGGAGGCTGAGCTGCTGGGAGCTTTGAATTGCCTCCGCATGTGAGTAGACAGCCACCGCTGCCCTGGACTGTTAGCATACTAACAGAATCAGTGACGATGTCCAAGCCCCGACAGCACCTCAGGGCGCAGAGCCATACAGTTGGAGACCAGAAACACCCCCTCCTTCTACTCCTCCCAAGCTGCGCCTTGGCCTGGTCTCGCCACAAAAGCTTCCGAGGATTCCCACGACACCGCATCACCCGGACACCGAGCTGTTCTGGAGCAAGGACTTCGTCGACGACTGGAACGAAGAGCATTCTCCGAAGAAGCAACTCTTTCCGGACGTCATCAAGAGTCCCTCCAAGCAGAATGCCAGCCCCAGTAAGAAAGGCATAAGAAACAAAAACTCTGCAGACCGAGAAGCAAAGAAGGCATTCGAGACAGCGAAACACGACATAGCGCAGAGCTTTCTTCGTGAGCTGGACGAGACCATTACTCACAACCGGATATCAGAGCTGGCAGAGACGACAGGTGGTATCAAGCTCGTGTGGACGAAAAAGTTGAACACCACGGCCGGCCGCGCTAACTGGAAGCGCGAGACCGTCCGGACCAGGAATGCAGATGGAAGCGAAACGTCGGTCAAGCATCGCCACCATGCGTCCATCGAGCTCGCAGAGAAGGTCATTGATGACGAGCACCGGCTGCTGAATGTGATTGCTCACGAGTTCTGCCACCTCGCCAACTTCATGCTGAGCGGCATAACCAACAACCCGCACGGCAAGGAATTTAAGGCATGGGCAAGCGAGTGCTCACGCAGGTTTGGTGACCGCGGCATCGAGGTGACGACGAAGCACTCATACGACATCGACTTCAAATACGTCTGGGAGTGCATCAGTTGCGCAACAGAGTACAAGCGGCACTCAAAAAGCATCAACCCGGACCGCCATCGATGCGGGAGCTGCAAGAGCCAGCTAAAGCAGACGAGACCGGTCCCGAGGGCAAGTGCGCGGAAACCTAGCGAGTACCAGATGTTCATGAAGGAGCAGATGAGGTTATTAAGAGAAGAGAACCCGAAGAGCCCGCAGAAGGAGATCATGAAGCAAGTAGCGGATCGATGGTCATCACTCCAAGTCTCGTCGAAGACTATAGACAAGACCCTACAAGAGGAATCGAGCGTTGACGAAGTCACTCTTGGGATTGAGGGTTTGGACCTGAGTTGTGGGCGCAAGACGGTGGCTAACCGCGAACGGCAAGATACAAAACAATGATACCCCTGTATTAATAATTTCTGCATAAAGAAAACTTCCCTTGAAGTTGGTAAACACCCGCCCTGCAAATACCTGCCCTAGGAAAGATGGGCTGACCGTGTGTTGATATCATCTCGAAAATCGAGTCCGAGGCTGGGGAAGGGGGGACGACCGAAGGCAAAAAAAGGAGACTGTCAGTTTGACCAGACATCCATCCAGCTACGCCCGCACTATACATAATCTTAGCATCAGACGTGATTGAACAGGTTCCAGTCCTTGATCTTGAAAGATTCCCAGATCTTCGCGGCATATTCTACTGCATCCCCGATCAACTCGCCCTGCTTTCCCAGAGCAAGGTCAACCTCATCTTCGTCGTATTCGCCCTTGATATGTGGCACATTGATGGTTATCAATACATCCGTTGCCGCCTTTTCGAGCCGCAATAGGGTCACGATGAGAGCAGTGAAGTCAGGTGCTGATGAACTGTCCTTGGAGCCAGACTTGGGTGTCTGGGTGGCAATTAGGGTGTAGGCCGGTAAGTCCTCGCTGTGATTTCACATCGTGTTAGCTTCTGGCCTTCAAGGACAGCAGGTCGAGTGGACACACCCAGGGACAGCAAGTCGCAGAGCTGACGTACCTGAGGTTTGTGAACTGTGTCTCTGTGGTATTCCACACCTTCACCGTGTCGATGTCATCGCCGACAAGATCCTCCAGATGGACGGTCAGAGCCTTGCCGTCAGTTTCGAGGCCGCTTCCTGGGGGACCGACGCGCTCCGTGATGTCGAATATGATGCTGGTGAATCCATCCTTATCGATCCATACCTCTTGGTTGTCCGGTACCTCGCGAAGCTTGCTGTCGACAAAAAACTCGTTAGATGACAGGATACTGGTCTGCCGTCCGCAAACGTCGCGTTACTGCTGGTGAAAACTTACCTGACATCAGCAAACTTGTCCGGCAGATCGCAGACCAAAGCACCGCCAAAAAGAGGCGTGCTTGTGTATTTGTTGCTGCTCATTCCGCACACTGGAAAAATGTCAATAAATTAGATGAATGGGGATTTTTCTAAGTTGTCGAGCTCCGGAGGGTTGGACATGCGTGAAGTGTTCACATGGCGGCCTTGCCTCCGGTCAAGACGATGCAAGTATCAGTATCACAGCTTAAGTTTGGGCGTGGGGCAGTGGGTACGTACCTTATCGTGTGAGATTGGACGCGGGGTACTGGCCTGACTAGGATCATTCCCCTTCGTGACTGGGCGGCCGCCTGCGGAGGAGACAATCACCTATTATTGGCTTCTATGACCGAGCATCCTTTTACGTCTTCAACTTGGGCACACGATTGTCGAGGCCTCCATACATCACAATTTTATCACCAATGTCCACCAAAATGGCATCGTGCATCTTCTGCAAGATCATCAAGGGTTCGTTGTCGACTGTCATTCGAGGCAGATAACAAGCTGATGGACAAGACCAGGCGAGATTCCATGCTTTAAGCTCTTCGAAAGTGAGAAGACGCTAGCATTCCTCGATATCAATCCTCTGAGTCGAGGCCATGCCGTAAGCCTTGTCCATGGTTTCCGTACCGCTGAGATTCTTCAAGGTAGAGACGCTAATCGCTAATACCTGCTCCCCATAGCTCGTGATTCCCAAGTTCCATGGCGAAAAACTGGTAGACATCCCAGATGAGGATCTTAGCGAAATCCTGGTATGACCTGACCCGTTGAGGGTGATGTGACAATCTGATGCTGAAGCAATTGCCTGTCTAGCCGGTAGCCAAGAAGCTTGTCAAAGCCACCGGCGCTGTTGAGTACAACATTCTCCAAAACAATGGCACCGGGGCTCATCAGGTCGTCCCTCACGTAAGTAGATACCAGAACCCAAGCAACTTCACATCAGAGAGCAAGCTGACAAAATCGTACGGCATGCAGGTTCATTTCCACATGGTATGTACTCGGTACTTCACTGCCACTATTTGTATGCTGACACATGGTGCCCAGATTCCGAAGCCAAATCAACAGGAAGGTCTTGGGGTTGGATGGCCACAACAAGCGACCGACATGGACAAGTTGAAGGCCTTGTCAGAGGAGATCAAGTCTAAGATGTGATGGTCTAGAATAGGGTGCCACATGCAGGGGTGCCTCGGCATGATGGCACGGAAACCGAAAGATCTTTCACAGCCCAGGCGATTCGTCACACTGAAAGCTGGTTTCACCAATCTCTCCCACGTCAAGCCAAATTAAGAAAAACCTAATGGTTAAATTGCGAAGATCACCATTAGAATCGTCATCATAGGCAGGTGAGACGACATGCCGGAAGCTTTGGCTTCGGTTTGTCGCGAGCGATATTTACAGTAGTCCGAAGATCACACTAGCGTATTGTCGGGTTACCAGGAGTCGGCAGACTCTAATCGACATCATCGGCTGATATCTCGACACTTGTGCGAGCCAGCGGTCCATCAGCTGCAGTTGCAACCTCGCCCGCGACGGGATAGAAATCCACCTTCCCCCCTGGCTTTATGACGCCCGTCCTGTCGTACAATGACCGTGCTCGCACATATGGGTCGAGAATCCAGTAGCCTTTGCTTAGCTTCGATGCCAAATCTTCCCTCTCTGCCTTGGCCTCCGTGCCCTTGTCGCCATTTGGGCTCTGGATCCATCGTATCGTAGCATCCTCGAAATCCCGGTATTGTTGCTCTCGCTCAGCAAGGATGCGGTCCCTTGTCTCGATGTCCTTCATTCGGTCGTTCTCTCCCGGGATCGGCTCGACATACTCATACTCCCAGTCCTCTTCGCCGTCCAACTCCTTCGGAACTTGCTTCGATGAGATGAACTCCTCCACGTCCTTAACGTTGTTCGTGAAGTGAACCTTGCCGGCTACAACAGGATCCAGCCAGCCTTTGATGATCTTCCAGATACCTATAGGATAAAGTTTAATAAAACATGACCAGGGTCAAGCAAGAATTTCAAGAATTGACGGACCTTGGAATATCCAAGGAGCCTTGTGCACGAGGACTGCGCCTAAGCTTTCCGGGTAGTTTGCCTCGAAGCACTTAATCATGAACTTGACTGGAGTATAATCCTGCAAATGACAATCAGCATCCGATATTTGAAATGGAAGACGAATGATATCCGGAAACCTACCATATTGGCCATGGAGAAGCCAGTCATGTCAAACACGATGGTCTACAAAGTGGCCGTTAGCAACGTCAAGACAACAAACTCCGACCCTTCTGTACTTACCGCGGTGTCTACCGGGGCTTGGAGAAGCATCCGACAAGTCTCGATAATATAGACGGTATACCTTTCCAAACTCTCCTCAACCTGCTCCCCCTGTCTATGCAGCCTAACCCTGACAAAGCAGATCGGCCGCCCGTTCTTGTCGACGCCGTGTAGAAAGCTCTTTCCCATCCTGATCTGGGCGAGAAAATCGGCCGACACCCGAGCGACAGCATCAGTACCGTTTTCGAGCTCCGCTGCGCCGCCTTCGCCGTTCTTCATGATGTCGTCGTCGACGTGCATGTCGTGGGCACGCCAGTTCATAGTGGATATGAGCATGACAAGGGCCTTCTCAACGTCCCATTTCCTGGCACGGAGGAAACGGAGGACAAGGGCGTCAGGATGGTCGTGCTTAAGCATGCTCCAAATTGTGTCTCGTATAGACTCCGGGGACTGGTTAACCAAAGTTTCATAGAAGTGCTTGGTCTGGCCATACTTGTCGTCCTCGCCTTCTTTGAGTTGGACAACATTGCTGCCGGCCGATGCAGGGGTCGCCGACACAGATTCCGCGTCCTTCTTGCCCTTCCGGGAGAACAAAGACCGCTTTTTTTTCGTCTTTTCTCCCTTGAGCGATCCAGCCTTTTCGGCCACTGATCCAGATGTGTCGATCGAACCCGAGCCGTCCTCGGTTGGCCAAACGGCACAGACCTGGAAGATCAGTTGCCATAGTTGGCGGAGCTTCTCCTCTTGCTCAGGAGTGAGGTTTCCCGGCCTACCGGGAAGTACTGGTGCGGACATGTCTGCACTGAGAAATACGGCGTCCTCGACCACCGTAGGACTAGCTAGCGGTCTCTGGTGTAGGACGAGAGCACCAAAAAAGACACACGCGACGCCTGCAACAGCAAGTAGAACGAGACTAGCACGGAGATGGGATGGAGCGCGTGATCCCGACTCTACGGATGGCGCGATGTTGGTAAAAATAGATCGGCTGATTCCTCGGCGTTTGTGATCTGATGGGACAATTCGACACGTTGGGACAATTGATGAGTGAATGGTGAGAGTATGTTGAGCGGAAATTGAGCGATGAGTATGACTTCTGATGGCTCTATATGAGTGAGAGCTGCTTCTTGCGTGGCTGACAACGGCGAGGTTGGACAAGGCCGAACAGGAGGAACCGGAAGCTCGGGTAGTTGTGGACAGCCGAAGGAGCATGGGAAGTTTGACAGGCACAAGGCGACGTCGAGGAAGAGCCCTGAGAATATATCTAAAGCACCTTGGGAGAACTTTGGATCTTGAAAATACGTCTCCCAAGATCTGATTGATAACTTCCGGGTTGGGCGATGGAGAATTCTGCAAAGGGAGAGCTAAACTTTTGTTAAACTCGCAGCTTTGTCCGAGGGAGACACTAAGGTACCTCCCTAAAGGCACACAGTGTAATTGTGAATGGGCGGCCTCAGGAAAAGAACTACGGCCAAAACTTAGCAGCGATTTATAGAATATGCCAATGTACCTAGGTAGGTCTGAAATAACGAAATAGTGAAGATAAAACGTATTCCGGCCTGCTTAAGCTTGGAAACAGGCTACTTCCTAACAGACAGAAGGTAGACTGAGGTATATCCAGGTGCCTCCGCCCATTATGACTGTGTACCGCGCGAGAGGGCCAGTTTCGGGCTTAGCCGTCCGTCCAGATACGTCACCAGCACGGCCCCGCAAATCAACACGCGATGGTCGGGACCGAGTGGCAGGTTAGCCGCACGCGTCTCCAATGTTTACATGGTACGTACTGAGGTGCGCAAGGCACACCCTTAGATAAGTCGTTATAGTAACGTGGGGCATTCTTCACCTCATCTCAACCACGCGCATCGGCAAACGCAACACAGGAGGCAACGCATCTTACCGCTTGGCATACTTGAGCTATTCGAAGCCTGATCTGCACTTGATTCGCCCTCAATCGACAGGGACAGAACAGGCCACGATTTTCTCCGATGTCTTCGGCAGAGAGGGGTGACTCGAGCGCGAAGCGATCTAGCTCACGAACCCGTACATCGCGCCCAACGACACCGCTGCGACCTTCGTCTCGGTCTTCATTCCGAGACTCTGCTCGGAATAGTGTCAGCGGCGATGCGCCTTTTCCGCTCAACACATTTGAGCCGGCCTTTGCCGAGCTCTCGGACGCCGTGGCCGATCTCGAAGCCAACATGATGCACTTCCAATTGATGCACGAGAGTCTGTCCCGCTTCAACGAGAGCTTCGCAAGCTTCCTATATGGTCTCAATATGAATGCCTTCTGCGTCGATTTTCCAGAGGGCCCGGTCTCCGAGTCCTTCAAAAGGGCCCGTCTTCTGGCCCAGGATGACCAAGGAGGCAGTTTCAGAGACAAACCTTTGAGCGAGACATTGGACGGCGAGACGACCTTCATGTGGGTAGCGTGCAGAGCAGGCAGTTCCATCTCCCCCGTATTAACACGCAACTTAGGACGACGGACACCTCCTTCGTTGAAAATCCCCCAACTTCTTCGAAACCCACACCCAAGTTCAACACACCAAAGGCAAAGACGTCCCGTGTCCCGGCGCCTCCCAATACCAGAGGCGGCATTCGGGGAGGTCGTGGGGGAGCTCGAGGAGGGACACGGCCTAGTAGGCTGGCTCAACCAAGGGGCAGGGGCGGAGTCCGATGAGTTTCGACGACCGGCCCATTCTACGGGGGTTTAACACCGGAATACATTTCTCAGTGGCGACATTGCTATGCTTTCTTGTCCACCTACAATTTGGCCACTAAGCTCACCAGGTTCGCGCAGAACTCGGGTGCGGGCCAGCTCACACATCCTATATCTGGCCCTTGTACACCCTACAAGAGAAGTGCCATACGTCTATACAGTTTTGGGAGCCGCCTTGCCGTCATAAAGGGAGAATATTTCCTAAACCTTGGCGGAAATGACCTCGTTCGTTAAATCAGGATTCATGATACCAAGGCTGGCTAGCTAGGACTACGGAGCTGTGGTGTTGTACGATGAGGATGGCCCGTCGCGATCTGTGTTATCAACGCGGCTGATTCGTGGTCACAGGCGAAAGAGGGAGCACACCGCCTGCTGCTGAATCCTAGTGGTAGCGGAAAGTTCTAGAGGTCCGGAGCTGTCACACTTCAAGGCTCATATGAGTGACTGGGAGCTGACCAATTCCAGTCGTATTATCCATTAATCAAGGACTGAATCGGCATGCAAGGAGACTCGACTCATGGCGGCTCTCTGTTGTTCATCGTGTTTGACCCGTGGGTGATAACGTTGAAGAATATGTCCATGGATGAAATACAGAGTACGTACTTCGTAATCCGGTCCAAGGAACGCCGGTTTGGGTGGTGCTATTTTAACCTGCGTCATAGGTAGGACTGCGTATGAAGTTTCCTGAGCTCGGCCGCTGTTAGTGGTTCTGCGATAAGATAAGACCATGATCCATAACTTTGCGACCTCGAAAGCGCCCCAGTAATAGCACGGAAGGAACGGACAATGTATATCCTAATTCCCTCTATCTAGAACTTTGTCTGCCACCCGAAGCCTCAGTATTGAAAATTGAAAATAAAATCAATGGCGCGTGATCGTGCATGATGCGGCAACCCCAGCAGAAAGCCCTGGCTTCCATGCGTCGCTCCTTCCATCTCGCCCACCAGCGGCCACCGTCCACTGGCCATCGACCGCTTCTCGCTCACCGGCACTTCCACGTTACCACCCCGACTCAGCTGCCCAGAAAGCGGTCCTTCTTCACGTCTAACGTCTTTCTCCAACAAAATGGAACCGAACCACCGGTTGCGAGTCCTGGTGTCGAGCGTACACCAGACTCTTCAGCCTACAACGGCAAAGCGGGAGCAGGCAACGCTAGCTCGGCAAGCACCCACCAGTCAAGTCCTCAACCGGCAGCCACCTTGAGACGCAAGCCGCCACTGAAGAATTCACTTCGTCGAGTTGCCGTCGTGGCCCAAAAGGGCGTGCCTTCCAAAACAGCAGTTCCAGCAGCAGCAGACGGGGCAGTCGACACGGCTGACGGCAGCTCCACCATCAGTGCTGTGTGCGTGGCCGATTCTTTCGACATGGACGCCGTCGTCGATGCCTTACAAGTACACGGCTTCCTGCTCGACCCCGACGATTCCGGCTTCGAGGCGCATGAGGTTGTTCACGCCCGTGGTGCGAACAACGGCGACATCTTCGTCTTCCCTTCGGGTACTGTCGTGACGTGGTCCTTACCCCCAGACGTTGTGACGACCCTGGCGACACGCCATCTCCTTCCTGCTGCCGAGGATCCGCACGTCGATCGCAAGGAGGTTGAGGACCTCGAATACGTGATAGATGCCACTCGCGATTCCAGCACCATGACGGGCGACGTGGTCGTTCTTGGCACAAAAGCTGAGGCCGACGAGGGTGACCGCTTAAACACTACTCTAGCCAAAATTGCTTTCTCCTCGGGCCTCGCTCGCAGCACAAAGCTCGCCGTTCTGGAAAGTTCCCTCAACAGTTATTTTGAGAGCACCCGGGAGATTCCCGCGCTTCTCTCTCGCGGGTCTAGGTTTACGCTCTCGAGACGCTTCATCCTTCAGAAGACGGGGGAGCTTCTGAACCTCCGAGCCCAGCTGAACCACTACAACGAACTTACTGACTCGCTCCCTGATATATTCTGGGATAGTAAGAGCGAGTTACGTCTCGAGACGTACTATGACCGGGTAGGAAAGGCGCTTGATGTTGGAGTGCGCATCAAGACGCTCAATGAGAAGATGAACTACGCCCAAGAAGTCGTCTATGTCTTGCGAGAGATATCGAGCGAGAAGCATAGCACACGACTAGAGTGGATCATCATTGTCCTCATCGCCGTCGAGGTGTTTTTCGAGCTTAGGAGGGTGTATATGGAGAAACATGAACGAGATAGCGACGTACCGGCGAGATCATCCTAACGACTTATGTAGCAGAACCCAGTCTGTGTCAACACAGAGAAGGAGAATAGTCCAGATACTACCAATTGATACCCAACACCCAGCCACCAGCCCTGCACTTTCATGTCCACACTTCAAACTCGGATTAGAAAAACAGGCTAAATTCTTGCCTTATGGGCTATACATGCGAGTAAGCCCACTGTCATGCCTTCGGCTCCCTCTGCTTCACCCAGCCGGTATTCACAGTGCAAGTCAACCGGCTTGCTCCCACTGGCACTAGACAGTGGCAAGTGACAACGATGTTACATAGAACGGTAATATCAGACTTTCTGTCCACAGGCATGGCGCGCAGCAACACAATTATGGGGTTCTCGTCAAGTTGCAATCGTCTTGTGCTTGCCTTCGTCCCACATGTTGTTTGACCAAAGAAGATGTCGTTCCTGGAGGTCGACGAGGCCGGCAGCAGCCAACACTAAAAGGTAGCGCTGGCCATCCGTAGGCCGAGAGGTCTCTTTCAATTAAAATCGCACCTATTCGCTTGGAAGAGTCGATGATCGTATCGTTCGACCTCTGCCGTGAGGTTTCGTCCACAGTGCCGTCTATGCAGGGCAATGGGAGGACGCCCGGAACTTTGGCTAACCGTCCGTTCTCCTCTAGGAACACCTACCCGCCAAGCCGGACTGACTGTAAGAGTTCTACGCGGAGGGAATACTTAGTGCATGTCGAGAGCCGCCCAACGGCGGTCGAGTGAGGAGATTCGGCCCATTGGGTATCGATTGCCTCAAGTCCATTATCCGTGTTTTCGGAGTCGACTTCAACCTTGGAAAAGGCATATCCGGAGTCGACGTGCCGATTAGCGATCGGGGTCTGCGACTGGATGTTTAACACGGAATCCCGTGGAGTTGCTAACCTGGTGGTCACTTCCCGCCATACTTGTAGACTGGAGTTGATACACAGAATGTATTCCTCTCGGGTTTGCCATCTGACCCCTCGTAGCTCAGTATTTCAAATCACATTGTAGGTTCAGGCCGACAGAGCAGCAGTTGTGTGCAAATTACGCATATTCTTATTCTTATGGCTGAGCCCGAAGAGGCCTGCCAAATGACAATGACAACATTACGCTTTGCACTGCATGAAGATCCTCGCTTCCAGCTGACGGTCGGTCCAGCGTGCCCGATAAGGAGAACTCCAAATGTCAAAGACGCCGCACCTTCAGTCATCTGCTACTGATACAGGGCCCGACACCGAAGGCGAGAGATGGAACCAGCGTGCTGCTATGGGCAACACAAGAGAGCCGCGTAACACCTGTCCCTCAGGTCTCAATGCCGGATAAGAAGATTGAAAACAAACAAAACCAAATTATTTTTGGCAGCTCATCCGCCTTTGTCACTAACACAGTCGCTGCATTCGACATCTCCACGCCACGCAGCAGAAAGCTCCGAGGTAGCCACTGACGAAGCCAGGCAGAACTGCATCCCTTGGCCGAAATCCGAGCCGGCAACATGTCAAATATCCAGAACGGGGCCGTGTATCAACTCCAGGGTCCTCTCGTCATAAAACGTCTTCAATTACACACGAGCAAGCCTGCATCGCCCCTGTTCCGCCGGCCTGAGTAAGGAGCTGTCTTTCAAAGATTAGAGCAGCTGCCGGCGGATATCATCGTTCCCTGCCTGAGGCCACCACCTCACACTCCGTCGCAGTAGAGCAATCTTGTTCATAATTAGTAGCAGAGCGTAAGTCTCGAGCCGACGGGGTGAGGCACCCGAGTAACGATCAAATATCAAGCCAGAGGACTGTTACCGCTCACGGCCGGGGCTGCGTTTCCACCATGTGGGGGGAGGCTGCTCGTGACGGGAGGCGGTATTGCAGCACCTCCGTTCAGCCCCTGCCCACTGGGTATGGTATTTTGCGCTGGCTGAGGCACCGGGCCCTTTTGGCTTTGCGACATGCTGCTCCCGTGGCCCATCGACGCCGCCCTCATAGCTGCCATCCTGTGGACATCCATACTGCCTGTGAGACCGATGCCAGCTAAACCGGCGGCCTTGTTGCCATGTGAAGCTTCGTGGCCGAATGTTGATGCACGAGACTGCGCGTCAAGACGGGCCTGAGCCTGCTGCTGAGCTTGAACTTGCTGCTGGGCTTGCACTTGCTGTCGTGCCTGCTCCAGCACCTGCTTTTGCTGTGCATCGCCCATGACAGTCGCATAACCCGTGACGCCCACGCTGCCGCCGCGGTTCTGAGCCTGCGGCGGCATACTGGGTGTTCCACCATTGTAGTTACGACCATTGGGCGGTATCACCTGGTTAGGTGTCCCATACGGCGGCCGACCGAGCTGCTGGTGTTGCTGCGGTGGGGTCGGTGATTGGCTGTAGGAATGGGAGTGAACCCCCACTTGCGGTGATACTGTTCGCTGAGGTACATGGCCATTCACGTAAGGCGAGTAAGGTCGCTGCTGAGGGACGGAGCCTGGGTGCTGCGGAGGGTGCATTGACTGCTGACCTTGATGTTGTGGGTGTTGCTGCTGTGGATAACCTGCGGCGTAGGGTTGCTGGTACCTGTGATTCGGGCTCGCAGATTGCGGAACGCCTGGGTAACCTTGATTTGGTTGCATCCGGGCTTGACCTCCCACGCTCACACTGTTGTAATGAGCCACATTGGGACCGTATGGCGGCTGAGTCTTCGCGACCTGTGACGTCAAACCGCCGTAACCGTTTGACGTTCGGTATTGCTGTGGCTGAGCTGACGGGTGACGCACTTGGGCCTGATGTGGCTGGGGTAGAGGCACAGCAGAGGTCGGTCGTTGATAGAGACCCGGTGGTTGACCTCGAACTGGGGTTTGAGGATAATGTTGTGGAGTGGGCATCGGGGACCTGGCATTTGCCGCATATTGGCCAGCATATTGATGGTGACCGGGGTACGGTCCACTGGCGGACATGCTTGGTGCTCGGTGAGGTGTTGCACGCTGGGTTGGAGCAGCAGACTGCACATTCGGTTGCCGATTGCGAAGTGCTCGTTCGTCCTCCTCCATGGCCCCTTTGTAATCATCAGCCCTGATCTCTATCTTGGTGCTCACGCTGAGCTCCTCAAGCTTGTCCGAGTTGATCCGAGCAACAGCAAACGGTGGCAGTGTTTGAATGATCAGTGACAGTTGCGCCTTGAGGGCCTGGTATGTCAACATCTCCTCCTCACTCGGCTGGTGGGACAAAGCGCCGTTGCGTAGCATATCGCCGTTCGGCGGATCTGCCGAAAATCTGTCTTGGCTTGTCGGCAGCGTCAGGTTTCTGTTTCGTTGATAAGATGCTAGAGTTTCAATCAAGTCAGAGACTTCCTGGAGAACATCCTCCACCTCTTTCTCCTCAGCAGACTTTTGTCCCATGACCTCGTTTAGAGTGGGATCGATGGCAGCATCATCCCAGGTATCGATGACCTCCTTGATTATATTCTCGTCGACCTCAGGTAGGTTGTTCTTCAGAGGCGGGTCAACAGCCGTAGTCTCGGAAGTTTCTGTCTCATCAACCTGAACATCCGAGTCTATCATGCGCTGGAGATTCCTTCGCCCATACCGCTGCCAATACATGCGGCTTACTTGTCCAGAAGAGACGACAGCAGCCGTGTCGTCTTTGCAAGGAGCGAAACTGGAGAAGGCGCCTCGGAACAGCGCTTCCATCTCTGACATCTCCAGTTCTGTCGAGGATGGCTTGACCCCGGCAAGGCTCTGTGCGCGCTCCCGCTGCTTGGTCTTCTTATGGGCCGCCGGGGTGGCATTGCTGTAGTCCAGCCACTGGCCCGTGGTCACATTCTGCGAAAAATAGGTTCCGGTTCGATAGCTCGACTGATCAGTGAGCACCGGATGATAGAAGGTAAGCACGTTGCTCTTGGTCGTACCTTTGTTGGGCTTGGGTGGTTGTAGTGGCGGGAGATTCCGGGGTGATGGGAAGAGTTCGCCGAGTGTGCGCGACCGACCTGGCTTCTCAGATAATGAGTTCTCACCGAGTGCATATGTCACTGTGACACCAGGCGGTAGGCCGGTTGAAGCAATCTCGCTCAAAGTTTTGCCGCCGGTCTTGGCTCTTTCAAGCGGCTTTTGGAGGCTCGTCAATAGCGGCTTTTTGCCGTTATTGATAGTCGCATAGGTCATGAGTAATGCGCGCCCGCTGGATATCCGTGATCCCGCATCCTTGGCCTCGGGCCCGGTCAACTGTAGCCGCTCATTATTCGGGTATGCCAGCTCGCGACGGTATAGATCATGTGCCCTGTCTTTGAGCTCGACGATTTTTGCGACCTCACCAGCCATCTCACTTCTGCTTGGCTCGGAAGTGGAGGAGTTCAATGCTGCAATGTGAGCCTTGGCTGCGCGCGTCACGTCGTCGAGTATGTCCTCTAGTGAAGAGTAACTATCTCGCAAGACCTTATCCTCGACCGAGAGGGCTGTGGTAGCGACAGTCTGATCGGTTGATTTCCGTCGCTTCGCCTCAGGCTCAGCGTCGTCAAGTCCGACATCCGGAAGGGGTCGTTTAAGTGTAGCCGTGTCGGAGTCGTATCTATCGAAGAGCCATTTATGAGCGGCTGTAATGCACTATGAAAGGCATGCAGAAGAGTGGATTGCTAAGAACGACCTGGGAGTCAGGGACAGACCATGCATACCTTTGTAGGACACCGAAATAATCGCGTATCAGAACCTTCTGGTCCCGGGGTTTCTGCGTGGCGCCATTGACGGTGGTGGTGGGTTTGACGTCGGCGCTTGTGCTGGCTTGTCGTGTATCGGTAGGGGCCGAGCCTTCGTCGGCACTGTCGCGTTTTCGCTTCGTCGACGAGGAGATCGACATTGGAGAGTGCGAACGGGACAATGGAGTGGTGGTGTTGCCGCCGTTGACCTGCGTCGGAACGGCGAGGGCGGGTGAGGCCATGATCCAGTTGGTGGTGTTGCTGGTGCTGGCCTGACGCGGCGATGAGCTTGCGTGGTTGCAAAAGTTGTAAGTTGGGGATGGACGATGTGGCAGGCGGATTGAGAAGTGGGTTGCGCGCTTCGGTTCGCGGACGACGCGAAAAAGGGAGCAGCAAAGAAAATGCCAGTAAGCGATTTCCTGGGTGCAACTCCAAAAAGCTAGACTCCCGTCACGCAGACCCCTGGGGAAATGAAAGTCATCCAAACCAACAGCCGAACGTCACCAAAAAATCCTTCCGATAGCACACAGAGTACCTGGATTGATTCTTATACGATAATCTCCGAGCTTCGTTAATGACAAGAAGAGATATGTGCAGTGAAGCGATTTGAGGGGGAGTGAAGAGGGAAGGGAGGGAAGATTGGAGAGGGCCCAGTTCCTCTTGCCAGTTTCCACTGTGCCTGCGCTCCCGTTACTGTGAAAAGGCTGGCATTGGGGGGGGGGGGGGGGATATGCGGTAGGCCATTATGGGATGTTTGCGGCTTTGCGGACAATGCTCATCGTCACGTGACTTCCACTGGATTCCTCATTCCCACCAGTACCTAGGTATCGTGTATTATACTGTCTTGAGTGCGTACGACAGCGTCACAAAATCCATTCTCGGGAAATGCTTTTACAGACAATACCACCGAGGCTGAAAAGAAGGAAACCCGAGGACTATTAATACTACGTAATGGTGACACCCAATAGCCTGTGGCCTTTCGTCCTCACTTATTGTCATCTTTCGTAACTTCTGCTGGCCTCAACACTCGAATGTACGAATACGGTCCGTGCTATTTAACGCAGACTAGAATTACATGCAAGGAAACATCTGAAGCGATTGCTGTCCAAACTGTGGCGTGCACGACAAAAATACAAATGAGAGACTGCCTTGTAGCAACTTGGGGTAAGGCCCCCCCCTGGGGGAAACGGGCGCCATAAAAGAAAGCAGAGCGCTCATGATGAAGTGATCAGCAAGTCATGCAAGCAGTTTCACACCAGCACTATACTGGCACTCCCTCCGTATATCGCCCTTCGAATCATCCAGCTCAAACGAGAACGGTCTACTGTAAGAGGCCGGAAGGTCGCCAGCTTTCTGTTCATCTGTCCTTATTTCTTCGCCTTTGCTAGGCCGACTGTGCCTGCACCGAGATCATAGATGGAATACCACCTCCGCAAGAAGGAGTCGCCAAGAATTGCCAGAGGGCCGACCGGCTCCGGGAAGTCCATGCCAAAGAATGACGAGATGCAGCTGCCAGACACCTCGAGGATGTAGTCATAGGGGCCGATAGTAAAGTTGTATCCACTGAGGCCGAAAGTGACATCAGGGAGGCTGTCGCGCTTGCTGCAGTCAATCGAGTACTGTCCGTTGTAACCCTTCTTGGCCCCCATCTCGGCATTGATCATCTCGGCCAACTGGCTGGGAAGAGCGATCAGGGATGTGCCTGTGTCGAGAATGACACCAGTGCCTTCCAGCTCGGCAGTCGAGTCGCCGTACGAGACAGAATCCAGGTCAACTTCCCAGTAAGCCTTCCGGCGGAGAGGAATCGTCGTGATCTTACCCTCGAACCGGTCCTTGTTGATGCCGCCAAAGACGGCCTCCGAGTCGTCGCCGTCGTTTGTGTCGCTGAGATAGAAAGCAAAGACGGGCTCGTCAATGAGCTTCTGGTTGACCATGTTGTAGAAGGGGGGCACGACACCGTTTACGGCGATGCGATCAAAGCCTAGACCAAGGATGCCGTCGAAGCGGCCAAAGGCGAAAGCCAGACCAGGCTCACTTGTGGCCTCGCCAAAATCCTGGTTCTTGATGAGGAGGTCGCCAATCTTCAAGACATCCTGCGAGATGTAGCCGCTGACACTCCCCGAACCGTACCTAATCTCGAATGCCGTCCCGTTCTTCTTGTAGGTTGACGATGCTGACGCATCGTACTTTGTGTGCAGATAGCAGGCGATGGAGCCGCACTCGGACGATGGAACCCACAGGTTCGAGCTACCAGTGTCGAGAACGACCTTGAATGTCTGCGCCGGAGTACCAATGTCGATCTCGGAGAAGTCTACGACTAAGAGTTAGCAACGAGCTGATCTGCCGTCTGTGCCGCGCCGAGCCAACTTACACTGAGCGTTCATGAAGTTGCTGATGGGCACTGGGTGGTTTCCGTCGACGTGCACCGAAGTGTCCTGGAACATGGCCTCTGAGTGTGTGTTGGGCCGCAGACCCATGTACTTCTGGCCGAGGCGCTCCATCTGATGGTTGATAGGGACGGTCTCGAGCTGCTCGGAGAGGGGGATCTTCTTGAGCTTCATCTTGTGGACTCCGGCCTGAGCGGAGCCGAGCAGCACAGCTGCCGTCAACAGAGCACCCTTCATGATGGGTAGCACTGTGATCCGGGGGGGGGGAGACTGAGTAAAAGAAGTTGAATAAATGTCGGACCTTGAATACGGGGTGAGTGGCGATGGCGGACGGACTGGCTTTTGTTTGTTGTCGAGAGGTGAGGTCTGGAGGACGAGTGCGGAGAGAGGTTAGAGGTGGAATGACGGAACAGAAGGTGGCAGCTGCTTGTCGGGCAGTTGGGGCCAGTGCAGAAGGTCTCGTGGCGCTTGGTCCCGTCGGCCGCTTGCGACAGCAGTTGCCTGGTGACCAGTGACGCACCACAAACCGGGGGAAGTCCCACCTGCTTGCGTGGGTACCCACAATGACCAAGGCCAGGCCGCCAGGGAACAACAGGTGGCGGTGGTGGCTGGGAAGAAGCCTTACATACAAGGTCAAAAACGTACCTTATCAACGAAGCATCACGTGATGCATGGACTTCGGGGAAACCTGAGGCTACATGTATCAACCTTACTTTACGTCCAGGACTGTAGAAAACAGACTTGGATCAACGCAGGAACGAATACTACCTTACCTGCCTAGCCACGGCGACCTAAAGTAGCACAGGTTTTGAAGCTGTACCACCGTATCTGCGTATGATACCCTATGTAGACGGAAGCCTTTGACTTTCGGGTACGCACTGTTTGCAAGTACTGTACCTATCAACCGCATCATGCTCATCTTTCCACTAACAGAGACGGAGATCACATCGATCGAGTCATGGTGTTCGTATTAGCAGCGGTGTACTGTACTGTGTAAGTCTAGGTAGAGTGTACTATGGTAGGTAAGGTAGACTTGTAGATACCTGGTGAGAGCTTGTTAACTCCGTGGTACAGGAAAGTACTGTACCTACCGACGTTAGTGCCCCGCCAAGAAGAAAAAAAAGGGCACCCCGAGATCGCAGACCATCATCTCTCGTGTGATTGGGAAATTTCTTCGCGTTTTTTGCTCCAACACCACATCCCTCGCCATCCCTCTCTTCCCTCTCAGCTCCTACGTTACCTCTCAACCTTCCATTTCCTTGGACCTCGCTGCCAGATCATCCCCCAAGCAAACTATAACACGCTCTCGCCCATTGATTCGCCATGGCTCCCAACAGCACCACTTACGCTCTCTCCGAGAAGCATAGAGAGGTTTGTCGTGCTCCCTAGATGTCGTGGTTGCAATGCACACGTTTAGCTCACCGCTTCCAGATGCTGGAGAAATCTCTGCTCGACTCAGACCCTGAGGTTGCCGAGATCATGGTAAGATTCTCTATTCTCTCCAGTCACCGCCAATGGTGCTAACAGCTTCTCGACAGAAAAAAGAGGTACAGCGCCAACGCGAGTCCATCATCCTTATCGCCTCCGAAAATGTCACCTCGCGCGCCGTCTTCGACGCCCTGGGCTCGCCCATGTCCAACAAGTACTCCGAAGGCTACCCCGGTGCTCGGTACTACGGAGGAAACCAGCATATCGACGAGATCGAACTCCTCTGCCAGAAGCGTGCCCTCGAGGCTTTCCATCTTGACCCTGCAAAGTGGGGTGTCAACGTCCAGTGCTTGAGCGGGAGCCCTGCCAACCTCCAGGTCTACCAGGCTATCATGCCGCCCCATGGCCGTCTTATGGGCCTTGATCTTCCCCACGGCGGCCATCTGAGCCACGGATACCAGACTCCCCAGAGAAAGTAAGCATCATTCAGCTTTGTGTACTGAGGGTTGATCACGGCCGGCTAACTGTCCTCCAGGATCTCTGCTGTCTCAACTTACTTCGAGACCATGCCCTACCGTGTCAACCTCGACACCGGCATCATCGACTACGATGAGCTTGCGAGGAACGCCCTTCTCTTCCGCCCCAAGATCTTAGTTGCCGGCACTTCTGCGTACTGCCGCCTTATCGACTACGAGCGCATGCGCAAAATCGCCGATTCCGTTGGCGCCTACCTTGTGGTCGACATTGCTCACATCTCTGGCCTTGTTGCCACCGAGGTCATCCCATCTCCTTTCCTCTATGCCGATGTCGTCACGACGACGACGCATAAGTCTCTCCGTGGCCCTCGTGGCGCCATGATCTTCTTCCGAAAGGGCGTCCGCTCCACTGACCCCAAGACCGGGAAGGAGACGCTGTATGACCTCGAGAACCCCATCAACTTCTCCGTCTTTCCTGGCCACCAGGGCGGTCCCCACAACCACACCATCACCGCCCTGACAGTGGCTCTGAAGCAGGCTGCTACCCCTGAATTCAAGGCCTACCAGGAGCAGGTCGTTGCCAACGCCAAGGCACTGGAGCGCAAGTTCAAGGAGCTCGGCCACAAGCTTGTTTCCGACGGCACTGACTCGCACATGGTTCTCCTCGACCTCCGCCAGTTCAACCTTGACGGAGCTCGTGTCGAGGCTGTGTTGGAGCAGATTAACATTGCCTGCAACAAGAACAGCATCCCCGGCGACAAGAGTGCGCTTACCCCCTGCGGACTCCGTATTGGCACCCCGGCGATGACTAGCCGCGGGTTCGGCGTGGCTGATTTCGAAAAGGTTGCCACCTATATCGACGAGAGCATCAAGATCTGCAAAGAGGTTCAGGCTAGTCTGCCCAAGGAGGCCAACAAGCTCAAGGACTTCAAATTCAAGGTCGCTAGCGGCGAAGTTGCCAAGATCAACGAACTCAAGAAGGAAATTGCGGAGTGGTGCCTGACCTTCCCTCTCCCTGTCGAAGGCTGGCGTATGGATGCTGGCATCTAGCGTGTCATACCACAGCGACAAACTGGCTCGAGACAGTTACCTCAAGTACCGCAGAGTTAGGAAAACTGGGTTTGTCTCTAAGTTTCTTTTGGCGGATCGTAAACTGGAAAAGAAAGTGGCGCGGTCCTGGACACTTGTTTTCAACATCGGAAGGAGTTTATGGGTCAACCCCTGAAAACGAATGAATGCGAATGTTTCAACGAAGGGAAACGCACAGGAAATGGGTTCTGCGGGAGGGGGAAAAAACGGAAATCATCAATATTCTGGGCAAGCATGTCATTTGGGCGTTGGATTTAACAGGCTGATTTAACTCGGACTTGGCGGAGTTGGTGTCGCTTTCAAATGGCAAAGTCGCTTCAACGCGACCACTCTTAACAGATAGCTCGGAGCCATCCAAACATTTCCAGGATTGATGCCAGCTCGTTGCTCAAGCTGTTGCAGCCCTTGACACAGTCTTTGGAGCCTTCTTTTGTATCATCCCAGCATCCATGCGGTTCCATGATATGGGAATAGATGACCATTTCCGACAATCATCCTGACATGGACAGCCACACGACAGCCACACGACCGCGGTGCCGGACAAGGTTATTTACGCGGGTGTGATAATGTGAAGAATAGGCCGCCAGAACGCCAAGAGTACCTTAAAGATCAAAGGAAAAGCATTGACATTTAGTATTGTGTTGGAACATGCAAGTACTGAATCCAGCAATGGAATACCCGGCACCCTATACATCTGCCAAGAGAAGCACCGACTCCCCTATAATATACCTATGCTGGAAAACACCCTAGCTCGTGTCCTCAGTTGAGGAGCATCATCTCGTGATACCGGCTAGTAACCAAACCAAAGGAAGTTGACACCCGTTGCACGCATCACACAGCTGCAGCCGAGTCCTTATTGCACGCCGGGTGCTCGATTTGGGTATCCCAAGTAGTCTGACCCTCCGTGTTGTCCCACCCTGTCCCCGTAATAAGGTAATACATGTGACACAGTCTATTCACCGGCCCTCCGCCGTCCAACAGTGATAAAACGGATCCCCAATACCCCGCGCAGGAGAAAATATGAACTCGCTTATCATCACATCATCTCTCAATGCTCTCTGGACTCATCATGCCCACAGGCTCGTCCTTGTCTGTCTGGCTGGCATTGCCTAGGCTCTGCATGCTTTCGACCCTCTCCATAGGCGGCGCGAGATTGAGATGAGTTGGCCCTGCGCCATTGGGCATTGTGAGACGTTTCTTCGATGGTGTTCCCCCCTTTTCTGGGGACGCGTTGACGCCAGCCTTGCCATCGACAACTTGAGACATGCCGGCAGACTCGAGCTTCTTCTTCTTCTTTGCCAGGGCAATCTGCTCCTTGGGCGGTCGTTTCTGCGGCGAGACAATTTTGCCTGTAGCACCGAGGCGCGGACGGGGGCGACGTTGCTTGACAGGCAGGTCTTCGTCTTCGACCAGGGGTTGGTCTCCATTGGCGTGCAGCTTTGCGAGAAAGAAATTCTTGACCAGACCGATCTGTTCTACAATATTTTCCTTGGTGACAGGCTCCAAGGGCGGAAGGGCATCGAATAGATCTGCTGCCGTGGTGCCCGGAACTTGAGCCTGTTGTTGGTATTGGCTGCGGACGCGTGTTTGCAGAAGATGGAAAGGAACCGATAGGACCTCAAGGCCGAACTCCTTGTCCAGACCTAGTTGTTTGAAGCCAAAGAAATCTTCGCCAAGGTCTTCGGCAAAATCGCCCCCGACGAATTGTTCGCTGCCGTCATTGAACGCGCCGGCACCGTCCGGTCCGGCATCATTCAGGGCGGGCCTGAGCAGATCAGCCAAGTGCGCCTTCATCCGCTCATGTATGACGCCGAGCTTGCTTCCGAGCTTAGGCACATCGTCCCGAGCATAGCCCTCAAGTAACTCGAGTTCATGACCGTTTTCGCACAGGGCATGGAGGAGCACCTCCTCAGGGGTGAATCGCGGTTGATACCGAGCGCCCCTCTCCGCATAAACGCCCGTCGCAACCTTCTTCTCAGCCTCGTGATAGACATTGACTGATCGGACTAGTTTCGTGAAATAGTCGCCGGCTATGTCTGTGGCTGCCTCGAGTGCAGAGGGCTGAAGCTCCTCAAAGCCGGCATGATAAAAAATCTTGGCGACAGAACGCTGTAGGGTCGCCTTGCACGCCTCACCCGCCATGACCGGACCTTCACCGGAAATGTAGTGAGGCTCTATATCGGCCTCTTCAAACGATTCCAGATTATGTTTCGGGAACTGATTCGTGTAGACCTAGACAGAAATTAGCACGAAACACATCGATATCCATACAGCAAAAGCTCTCACCTGGGTCTGGATTTGCATCTGCTTGATGACACCAATCTTAGCACACAGCTTCCTTGTCTCCTGCATTTGCCGTATATTGTCGTCAAACTTCTTGGTAAGGCGGCTCTCCGGCGCAACGAAGTGCCCTCGAGGGACCAGGCGGAGAAATTCTTCGTGTTGGTTGATCACCTGGCCTTCTCCGTCTTCTACCCATTGAAGTTTGCTAGGAATATCGGGGATCACGGTCAGTGGCTCGTAGTAGTCTGGAACTGTCCGTTCGACTTGATCCTCCATGCCTTCGGCAAGACTCTCGGCTGCTTTCACGGGATCCTTGCCGCCGGCAACCGATGCATCAGCCTGGTGCGACTGCAGGAGACCGGCTGCTTCTGCGGTTCTCTTGGCTTTCAGATAGCGCCTCATGCCTCCCTTGGTGCGCAAGAGAGCAGGCTCATCGACGTTCAGCTTGTTGTTCTTGAAAAGTTGAAAGCGCTCCTTGGCAATCAGAGCTCTGTCCTTCTTGGTGACCTGCTTCCAGATTTTGTATTCCTCGTCATCATAGGCCTGATCAGCAGCTTCGCCGAGCGCCTGACCCAGCGCCATTCCGCTCAGAGATGGGCCGTCAATATCCATGGCGTCGACGTTGCTAACACCCGAGTGTCCGTTGAGACCGCTCGGTGTGATGGAGCCGCCGACCGGGGGAGTTGCGAAACCATTGCTACCATCGACTTCGGAACCCTCCCGGTGTGGCTTTCCGAGGAGACCATTCAGCTGAAGCATGGGCTTTTGCTCAACGCTCGGCGTTCCCTCTTTTTGGTCCGACGGCGCCTTTCGTGACTTGTTGACCCCCTTCGCGCCGGCCTTCCGACCGCGTGACGACATTATCGGCTCATCGTCGCTGTCATCACCGCCATCGTCGTCTCCGCCGTTCTGCTTCCGCCGTTCCTCCGCTTCCACCTCAGCCCTAGGACGGATTGTAAGATCAGGGATCAAAGGTATAAGCTTCTCCGCCTCTTTCCGCATCCCGTTGGCCATCCGTCGCAAGGGGTGGCCCATATCTTGATTATACCTGAGACAGTTGTCCCAAATTAAGTTCAAATCAGTCACGAAGTCTGCCTTTGACTTGTATTGGAGACCCTTCAGCTTCTTCGTCATCGAACCCAAGTCCATTGGGTGCTTGATGACTGCAGAGATGGTCAGCATGGGTACGAATGTGCAGAGTTCGGGATACAAATTTCGACTTACAGTTGTAGTAATCGGGCGCATCCCTCTTGTTTACGCGGTTAAGGAAGGGAGTAGAATACTCGGTATGAGCCTTCAGTTCGCTAAGAACCTTCTCCAATGCTTCATACAATTCCTCTTGGCCCACGTTCTCCTCGCTCGCCCATTTACTCCTATTTTTCCGGACTTCGTTCATGAGGGATCGCAACTCTGCGTCTGAAGCCTTGACCTGGCTTCGTTTGAGGTCGATACGGGCGATCAAGTGCTTAAGGGTCAAGCTAGATGCGCCGAGGTTCGCGTTGCTGAGGGAGCCGTGGTTCTGGTTCGAGCCACCATGCGACGTGTTGCTGCCGGTCTTGTCCATCTCGGCCTGAAGCTGTTTCTCCGACTCTTCTAGTTGCTGCTGCTCTAACATGGCTGTCCGGTCGTTCTCCAGTGTGTAGAACAGAGTGTGGAAGCTGCGCTTGGCCGCTTCTTCGGTAGCGTTTCGGGCTTCTTCCAGCTCCTTTCGAGCATCTTCTGACGTCTTTGGGTGGCCGTGCGGAGCCACGTCCCTGGGTTTGTCGACCTGTCTGCCGGGGGAAGAGACGGAATGGACGGGTGAGCTTCCCGACTTGGACGGGGACAGGAGGGATTTCGCGGCGTCGACGTGGACGCTCTTGCGCTTGAGAGGGGACTCGTGGGTATCTCCATCGTCTGCATCACGAGGCACTACATTGCGCTCGCCTTCCTCCTCCTCTTCGTCGTCATCGTCATCGCCGTAATCATCTTCATCAATGACGCGCTTGGCCTTCTTGAGCGGTGGCTCCTGGATCGGAGTATGGTCGGTAGCGGGTGGGATGAAAGAAGGTGGGAGCGCTGGGGGTCGTTTGAGAGATTCAATTGCCGCTGTGTTGTAGCTTCCGTCTTCTGCGAACAGCAGAGCGATCTTGGCCTCGCTTTTGCGAAAAAGCTCGGAGAACTGGGTGCGGCGAGTGTCTTCCTCAATATCTGATGCCTCAGGCATCAACGCCATTGATGGGTCGATAGGGGTCTGAGTTCGCGGCGGACCATCGTCAACGAGATGATGCATCCTACCCCCGTTGAGAGCATTGACCGGAGGCGCAGGCCAGGCATTCTGGCTGTTGGGAAAGGACATATCTGGTCTCGGTTGATGGTTTCGGCGGTCGTCGGTCTGCCGCCATGCGCAGTGCAAATTGGCTCGTATTTGGCCACCACCAACGCGTCACGACGTGGTCAATATCACATAGGATGAAAGAGCGACATCGAAAGAGATGGTGTAGCGGCTTTAGAAGTAATAGCGATTGATTCGAGGCGGCTTCGATGGTTTTAGAACAGGGCGATTTAAGCGGGAGTTAGGACTTGAAGTCAGTTTGGAGCAGCGCTGATGGTGGTGCCGCTTCTGTACGGTAATCCGGACAATGTTGACGGTGCCAATTTTCCAGGGCGAACTGAAGGAAGGGGGCGGCTCGATACTTTGAGTCTGGCAACCATAGCCTATCGCGCCAGCGCCAAACCATCTAGATATATCCAAAAACTCTCCAAGAAATTAACCAGCTACCAACAGACATGCTTTTGAAGTTTAAGATGTTGTCGACACCTGTGACGCAAATTATTCTCGTGTCTGTCAAGGTACTTGAGGTATCCCAACCAGGCTCCGGTCCACGTGCCGTAACCTTGTCGACCGTGTCACGTGATTTATTCACGATCAAGGAAGCCACTAGGCAGGGCGGTACCTTCTGCGAAAGGAACGCGTCTACGAGGTACCGTCCGCAGTTCCATTGTCGTAAAGACATGCAAGAGTTCAGAGACAACTGAGGACCGGGACTAATAAAAGCTTTATGAGTGCCGTGGTCGAGATAGCCTGTAATAAATGCTCTCTTAACTTATGTACCTAGGTACCCTTAGGCTGTGTTACGATCCTTACAGGGCCACGAGCACCCCACACGGCGCTACTGTGAGCGATGGCGGGCGCCAGTGCGCCACATCAGCTCGCTACTTACCTTTGTGGAGGTCTCTCCCCACGCAAAAGAGCTCTATTTTCAGCCTTGCACCCTGGCCAAACCGAGAGTCATTGCGACGACTCGCCTAAGCTTGCTGAATGTGACTTCACCTCGATTCCGCAAACTCGCTTCTTTTGACATATTCTTCTCTAAACGATGACCACCAGCTATATCCAAGGTGTGGACATACACTAGTAACCACTGGTAGTCCTACGTACTCGGTTCCGATACAGACGATAAGGCTCAGCATACAGGCAAGACTATCTACGTATCTACCTTAGACAGTTGAACTATGAAGATTCGACTTCCTTTCGCAGGTATGTACAGAGTTGTTGCAACCACGTCAGGAAACAGGGGGACAGGAAGCTCTTGACTTTCACTCTCTTTGAGGAGTTGTCGACTGACTCGTTTGCGTGTCCCCGACAGGAGTCTTCTTCGTACTCTTGCTCTTGGTCGGATATGCCGGCCTTAGCTCGCTTCAAATCGACGGTCTGCTGGGCGACAATGACAAGCTGCTACACTTCGTCGCCTTCTTCATCCTGACAATTGTCTTCTACTGGATCGTGGATACCAACCGGCGCCGAACCCTCAATTTCACCCTCGTCACCTGCACACTATGTCTTGGCGTTGGCTCCGAGTTTCTGCAGGACTTCTTGCCAAACGGCCGCGACTTTGACCTCTACGATATTGTTGCCAACGTTGTGGGCAGTTTGGCAGGACTAGGCCTTTGCTCGTGGTACCACAAACGCATGTTGGACCGCAGACGCTCGCGCAAGCAATACGGCGCAATACCCGGAGGGGAAGGTGGCGAGGATATCGAGCTTGGGGACCCTGTGTTTGGTGGAGACCATGAGGAAGGCGTCATCGTCAGTGAGCCGGAGAGCAGTGTACCTGGCACATCCACTGGTGCAGGGAAAGGATCCATGACGCTCGAGGAGGAGGTTGATAACTGGGATGAAAATGCCGTTGATGCTTGGGATGAGGACGATCTCGGCGATGTTGGTATCGCGACTAGTGCCGCTACAAAAGGCAAGGGCAAGGGCAAGACCGTCGAAGTCAGCGACGATCATGTGGAAACCAAGCAACGGGCGGACTGATATCGAAAGTGAATAATGATCTCTAGCAAGGTGGTACGTGCATCCCAACGGTCTGGGGAAAGACCTTGTAGGTCTCTCTGGATTTTGATGTGTTGTGCCCTGTCTAAAGGCGCTTCGGCGGCACCCGTGAAAGTTGGATTACTGTCACATCAAAGCCGACACGCCCATTTCGTTTCCTACCACGAAAGCTCCTGTGTCTTCATCGCGCCACTGAGCTGCGCTTTAACATAGCGTCACTGCCAAGCCAAGCGTCTCAAGGCGTACCTTGAGACAATGTCAGCGGAGCTTGCAATCCATATCGACTGGCCACTGGCCTCATTACGAGCATTGCATGGCGGAATCTGAACGCGAAATGCGGGCACTGTGAACAAACCGGAGTCTCGTTTCCGTGAGGCATGGGGTCTTCAGTACATCAAGCAACAAGGGCATTCGAGTTGAAGGGTAAAAGACCACCAAGAAGAGTTGAGCCCCAGGTTTGAGGCAGATAGGTAGACAGGTTGATCGGAGCGGCGATCTATAGTCTATAGAGACTAACCTCTATGCGCTGGTAGCCGTACAGTGTCCCTCTGTAATTACAGGGAATATTTCTCTGTTTCTTGGTTTCTCTTTGCTTGCCCTCTACTTTGCCATGGAGCCCTCTCTTCTGATACACCCTTATTCGGCAGGGGAGAGCTGTTCTGAGCTGTTTATGTCCGGGTCTAGGCGCTGGTTGGCGTGGGTTGATAGTCAAAGTGCTTATACGCCAAGGGTTAGGGTCTTCGCCGCTCAATAGTTACCTCGGTTGTTGAGGACGGGGTATTAGGTGGATTAATGACATCGTTGTCCTTCAAACACAGCTCTATCTTGTGGTTCCTGGGCTCTACTCCCTGACAAACTCGCTACTGGTACTGTTGGAGGATCATTAATTAATATGTCGAGATTACTTTCAGGTTACCAGTGTGCTCAACGGCTGGCTATACGCTCAGCTTTCCCAGCCAGAGGTATTTATCTGTGTCCAACTCAGTCATCAAGAAGACAGTATGCTTCGGCGTCGCCCATCTCCAAGTTTGACTGGGAGGACCCTTTGGCTACCAAGAATCTGTTGACAGAAGACGAGTTGGCCATAGCCGACACCGCCGAGCGGTACTGCCAAGACCATCTCCTCCCTAGAGTTCTCCGTACGCAGTCATCTTGTTGGAGTCACTCAAGTCAACACTGCTAACTTCTAATGTAGAGGCCTACCGCGATGAGAACTACGACCGGAGGATTCTCGAGGAGATGGGTGAGCTAGGTCTGCTCGGTGCTACGATTGAGGGCTATGGCTGTGCCGGCGTGTCGACCGTGGCCAGTGGCCTGATCACGCGCGCGGTTGAACGTGTTGACAGCGGCTATCGAAGCGGCATGTCTGTCCAGTCATCCCTCGTGATGGGCGGCATCGACGAATTTGGAACTGCCGAGCTGAAAGAGAAGTACCTCCCGGGAATGGCCAAAGGCAAGATCCTGGGAGCGTTCGGTCTAACCGAGCCTAACCACGGAAGTGACCCTGGCTCAATGGAGACCACTGCTCGCCCACACCCGCAGAAGAAAGGGTATTATCTACTAAGCGGATCCAAAACATGGATCACCAACTCGCCTATTGCCGACGTCTTGTTGGTGTGGGCAAAGCTGAAGGAGACGGGCAAGATTCGTGGCTTCGTCATTGACAGGAAGGATTGCCCGGCTGGCACTCTGGAGACACCGCCAATCAAGAACAAGAATGGTCTCAGGGCGTCCATAACCGGCATGATCCACCTTGAAGACTGCCCAGTACCCGAGTCGAACATGTTTCCTGATGTGGAGGGTCTGAGAGGTCCGTTTTCGTGTCTCAACAGCGCCCGTTACGGCATTGCCCTGGGGACCATGGGCGCACTCGAGGACTGCATAGCCAGGGCCAGGACATATGCTCTCGAGCGCAAGCAGTTCAAAGGCAACCCCCTCGCCAAGTACCAGCTTGTCCAAAAGAAGCTCGCAGACGCCACCACAGATGCGGCTTATGGTACGCTTGCTGCCATTCAGGTTGGCCGGCTGAAGGACGAGGGCAAGGCAACGCCCGAGATGATCAGCATGATCAAGCGGCAGAACTGCGACAGAGCTCTACACAACGCTCGAGTGCTGCAGGAGATTTTCGGCGGAAACGCGGTCAGCGACGAGTATGGAATTGGCCGACATGTCGCCAATCTCTTTGTCACCCAGACGTACGAGGGCCAGAGCGATATTCATGGTAAGTCATCCTCTCACATATAAGCTTTTGTCTTTGTAAGAAAGACCACGGTGGTGCTAACCTCGGCCCCAGCCCTCATACTCGGAAGAGCAATCACGGGTCTGCAGGCGTTTGCATGATGAGGATGGTGAGACACCTGTATTGTCTCTGGCTGCCAGTGTCTCTGGTTGTTGATAAACCTATTGTATGTATGTACCTCATCGTGATTTGGTTCAGGGACACGCGGGACTCTCTCCCTCGGAAGCGCTTGAGATGTACCTACAAAGGTCTATTAACGAAGCATCAAGTCCCTAGTTGATCCGATGTCTCAGTCAACCAGCGAGGGATGCAACTGACTTACAAAACATGGTGTCGAGAGACAGATATATACTAGACTAGGTGGAATATAACGAAGAACTGAAATCTAGCTTATCCTGGTCGGGAATACCGTAGACTCGTTAACAGTGTTTGTTGCCATCTGATGGCTGCCCCTTGTCATGTCCCACGTATACCAGTCGCCGTAGTCCGTCAAATGCAACAGCTGTTAAGCCAGATACATCACAGTCGTTACGAAGCAATGCCTCAGCAGGCCGCTCCTTAAAATCAAGATGACAAGGTACAGGTTAATGCCATACAAGGATAGCTCAGCACTGAATAGTAGACCGTCACTCTAAAGGCATGCTGAAGAAGTACCATGATGAACAAAAACTACTAAGGAGTACATCCTACGTTGTGCACGACTTTATGCCGAACACAGCCGTACGTTCACCTCATCAAGGTCTCACTCAGGGAATTCATTAAGGCAGAGAGAGCAAAGAAAAGGAAAAAAGGAAAACCAAGACAATGTAAGCATCTGAAGACGACGAGTTCGTTGTTTTGACTCAGGTAGGCCGTGATGACCTTCAGTCCAGGAGGCCAGCAGGCAACATGAGTAAGGTAACAAAGTGGCAAAGCTTGATTGCTGCTTAACAAGCCTGAGTCGGCATGTTGGTAAGGAACCTTATCGGTGCGCTATCAAACAGGCGGCAAAAGCTGCAGGAAAGCTGTTAGCCATCGATGAATTGATGATGCTTACCATATCAGATGGCGGGGTTTTACTGGACAAAGGTTATTGAAAATGCAGGTTCCAGCCGCCTGCAAGTTCCAGGTTGCTCTATATGCTGTAGCACAGTTGGCGCTCAGCCCCACCATCCTTGCCGAAGAGAGTTTAGGACCAACACTATTCGTACGGCCACCGCCTTCCCATGCTTGCAGCCTGTGCAGGTATTACCGCTTCGCCATTCCACCTCGTTTCCCTTGTCCCTCCTTTCCTGCAACCTGCTGTTGTCCCAAACCCAGAAACCAGACTTCACTCACAGTCCATCCTACCCACTCCTGACGGACTTGAACTTGTCATCTCGACGAAACTAGTAAGGTATCACCCGCAACTTCGAGTCTTCACATTTTGACCACATCCCGCTACTCGTTTTTTTCTGGTGAGTCGTCCAGCTATCGCCCTGATACCTGAATCCCCCATTTTTGCAGACCGCTTGCTTTTCGCCTGAAATTCGCCGCGCAGCCTGATTCACCATTTCGCAGCTTCAGTTCACTTCCTTGTCATTCCACGCTGACACCTCTCTGCTCCCTTTAAAATAGACCGGTGACCCTTTCGTTTCCCGTCTCCGACCACAACACCAAACCACAACCATCACCACCACCTCAACCTCTTCCGAATACTCAACTCAACACACACCTCACATCAAGGACAACAGAAAGAATGGCGCTGAAGCGAATCAACAAGGAGTTGACTGACCTGGGCCGGTGCGTTGATGCTCTTTGACCCCCTTTGGGTGCTTTTTTGTTCGAGTTGCAAACCCGTTTTCGGGCCTGCCGGCGATGGTGGGGCTGCATGATGTGAGGGGTTGAGACTTCATCCCAGCATCCCAACGCAGATCTCCATGCGCGTGCTCGCACGAAAACAATCATCACGAGCTTCGGAAATGCTAATAAGTTCTTGTTCGCAGTGACCCGCCTTCATCATGCTCGGCCGGTCCGGTCGGCGAGGATCTGGTACGTCGACTTCACTCCCGAATCTCCATCAGCGCCGCCCTGCTGGCTCTTATCCGTATCAGCTGAGCGCGAGGCTGTCATTGCCGCCCCTTGAGCGGCTGGGACGACACGAACAATGGAACAAGTTACTGACAGTTGTATCCGCAGTTTCACTGGCAAGCGACTATCATGGGTCCTGTAAGTTGATGCTTCCTTCTTCCTGTTCCGCACGGCGATGCATAGCCGTCCTGCTTTAGTAGCGACGATTACATCGAGCCGATACTTACCCATCGGTCGCCCCTCGAGGCAAGGCTGCGTGGTGAAGCGGGCTTTCATGCGAGAATTATTGGAGAAATGCGACTGACTTCTTTTGCGCAGAGCGACTCGCCATATTCCGGTGGTGTCTTCTTCCTCGCCATCCACTTTCCCACAGACTATCCCTTCAAGCCTCCCAAGGTCAACTTCACCACTCGCATCTACCATCCCAACATCAACTCCAACGGCAGCATCTGCTTAGACATCCTCCGCGACCAATGGAGTCCAGCCCTGACCATCTCCAAAGGTATGTCGTTGATATGCCCGCTCTTTGTTTTGTATGCTAATCACTTGTGATCAGTCCTCCTGTCTATCTGCTCTATGCTGACAGACCCGAACCCGGACGATCCCCTCGTCCCCGAGATTGCCCACGTATACAAGACGGACCGTCCCAAGTACGAAGCCACGGCTCGGGAGTGGACTCGCAAGTACGCGATCTAGAGATGTTACGCGCGTTGCTGTTTGGCTGGCGTTGCTAGACCGGGCGTCTATCTGGCACTGATGAGGATTGCTAAGCATATCCGTTGATATCTGATGGGGTATCGACGGGTGTTCGCGAGCTGGGAATGGGCGGTGATGTTGATACTGCTTTGGCGGAGAGGATGGCACCATCTGAGGGCTGCAGAGTAGAGCACTGCTGCTGATACATCGATACATCGTTTTTCGTCCACCGTCATCATGCGTTAGGGAATGGATAGGTCTCGACAATTGCATTACTTCACTTACCCACTGGTCGTTGGTTGGCGCTCCCCTCTTACTCTTACTTGTCTTCCCTGTCATCATCGTGATTGCTGTCGGTATGTGATGTGGATGAATACAAGTCAGGTCGCGTCTTGATATTCGAACTCCGTTGCCATGGTTTACACATACGATGCCTCGCTTGCAGTTTTCTCATTACTCAAGTTCCCCATTATTGCGCAAGGAAGTGTCTCAGCTGACAGTCTATACATAACTAAATTGAATGCGACCCTTACGAGCATGAAGGCATTGCTCACACTTTCTTTATTACAGAAGCTGCCAAGAGAATGCGGACTGGCTGACCAGTGTGACCACATATGTGATTTGGATCTCTGAGTTCGGGAGGACACATGTTGTGTATGTATGTATGTGCTGTACAAACAGCTCTGCACCCCTGTGGAGCTGAAATGCCATAGAGGAGGTCGGGATAGTGTTGCTGCATTTGTTAACCTAGAGAAAACAAGGCATGTACGGTGTTATGGCAAGTAGGGTGAGGGAAAATCTCATCAAGAGCCTGACTGACACCCCGAGCTCAGGAGATTGAAAGGCTCAGTAAGTACCTTAGGTATATCCTATGGATTGATACCTCACCGACCCTGAGCGAGGCAGATGATATCTTCTCGGGCCAGACAATTTGAGGCTTACCGAGGCGAGGAACTCCAGCCTCACGAGATTCATATCAAAGGTATCCTCAGACCTCAGACTCACTCCCCTCTAATGAGAGCTTCGTCCCGGCTTCTTATCAGCACTGCTCTACAGTCCTAGTCAAGGGCGGCCGCCGCGGGGCTGAAGCAGTTCGCACATGATAGATGTGTCTGGTCTATGTTCTTCGACGTCCACCAGTCAGGATCCCTGGCTGGCATGGCCTCTTGGACACATGGAAACACATCTCAAGCAAGATTTCGACCCATCAGCGAACTTGGTAAGTTGTGTGACGTGGCCTCGCAAAACCAGCCGTGTCTCTGAAGATTGGAGTTGCTCAACGAAAGTTCTTGAGCCCTTCGTGGTTCAAGCTTCACGTCTGTCTCTCTCGTTCGGAGGGTGCGTCCTGGGAGCTCGCAGAGCTGAGTACAGCCTCTCCAGTTCCCTATCACTTCAGTCTCTATTCTTAGTGCTGTGGCTTGCAGATGAAGGAATGGGACGAAGTGCAACGGTGATCCATGGGCCTGGAGATCGCCACAAGGTGTGGACGGCTGTTGGTGATAATCTCGAAAAAGGAGCCAGTCAGAATCCAAGAACATGGAGCGGGATTGCAAGTATGGGGGAATGTTGCATGATCGTAGGCAGTGAATGTTTGGTACTGCGTGTAGGATCAGTCTGTGAGACGACTGCACCTCCCGAAACTTTGCAAGTCTAGTCGAGTGCGGGCCTTGACCCCCAAGTACCAAAGAGGTGGACTGAAAATGTAGACGACGAGGCTGAGGAATGAAGACTGCTTCATGCCCAATCAAGGGGCTTCTATTGCTATGGTAAGGTAAGGTACCTGCTAACGTATTCTAGAGCAACGGTTAAAAGAGGATTGGGATTTGAGTAAATCTCGGCCGTTGTGTCAGAAGACCCCTGTCGAAACGAGCTGCGACACGGGCTCAAGCGAGGGAGCGCGATTCAATCCAATCAGATCACGACACTTGCAGCAAGTTGCGGGGCAGGCTTGGACCCACCACCCGAGTCCTGGACGTTTCCAATCTCTCTGACCCTGAACGACCACCCTCAGACAATGTTGCACTTCCCGGCTTTCTAACTTCTTCGACATTGGTGACATTGATGAAGCACAGCAAGACAGGAGAAGCCTGTCGAGATTGAGAAGTGGTGCCATTCCCCACCGTGGCCCCCCTGTCTGCCGGGTTGATCGACTCCCAACCGCCAATTCGCCGTGGTCGTCGCCAGTTTGGCACTAGGGAGTGAGTGCTTCTTGAACTTCCAAGGAGTTTCTATTTGCGCTAGGTCGAGTGTCGTCGCACATGGTCCCTAGCGCTTCACCTTCCTACTATGCTGAAGAGATGCGTGTTGATGATGGGTCGTGGAGCTATGACTGAGCAAGAGCAGAGTGATACTGAGAGATACGCGACCATCGAGTCGTCGTCTCTTCGACATGCAACTTGCAGGGTCAGGTACCGGGGTCTGACTGATGCTAGCAAGCGAGGCGGCTCTGTTCGCTGCAACCCTTGTCAGCCACATTTTTGTACCATCCTGGCATCCTGTACCTCGCTACCTGGGCCTGGAACTTGCCTAGTCTTCTCTAGGACTGTTTGGGTCGTTTTTGTTTCGACATCAAGTGTGTCGTCTCCCAGCGATATCCACCGTCCACGTCCCAGGCTCGTACGATTTCTGAAAACTACGCAACTTCTCTTTCCCCTTCTGTCGTTCGTCCGTCTTCTTGCCAGTGGCCCTGGAGCCCTCTCCGACAGTTGTCGTTTTCTTTCCTTGCTACACTCCCAGGGGCAGACGAGGAGCCTATGAGAGTCGAGAGCCGGAGTCTGAAGTGGTAGTTCCCCCACTTCTCTTCGATGTAGCTTCTTTTCCTCTTCTACTTTTGTATATGCCCTTACGTTCCCCGGCTGTGTGTACTAAACGAGTGTACGACTACGTAGAAGGCAAGTTTTGATCCACTTTCAACAGCAACAGCAACAGCAGCCGCCTGGTGCAGGCATTGTGTGCAGGTATGATCTACGGATATCACCCTTTGTTTCTGGTCTGCAGCCGCTTGGCGGCTCTCATAACCACCCGCGCTCCCGCCCCTCCTTGTTCCCTCCCACTGTCCCCTTCTTCCTTCTTCTTAGTGTGCCGTACGTCGTGGAAGAGCCTTGGCGACTGCTGACCTTCTCGCCTGCGCCTTCGCGGCATCTCTAGGTTCTGTCTCTCATTCTTACACATCATCATTGGTGTTCTTCTTCCCTTCGTCAACGTTCATTTTCACAATTTGTGTCTGTATGCCCGGTTCAGCAGGCTCTGAATTTCGACACCGGCTACCCAATCTTTAATCCGAACAGACCGAAAAGAGGAGGACATTCACCAACGAGTCGCCCTCAGAGGGAGGGGAAAGTACGAAGGCCACCTAGATCTGCGTCTCGGTGTGTTCGTGGCGGATAGGCGGGCTCAGTAAAGCCTGGACAAGTTGCTGGCGCAGTCATCCAGTTCAAACAAGTGCTCGCAATGGCGTCCTATGGTGGATACGGCGACGAGAAGCAGTCGGAGAGGTCAAGATGGACACCACTCACGAGGATGTTGTTATCGGGCGAGATGACACAGGAACGGCAAAAGGAGCTCAGACCGCGAGAGAAGTTTGATCGATGGATGGTTAATGAAGGCTATCGGAGAATGTAGGCATGCTCCACGAGATATGCGGCAGGATATTCGGGTTACCATTACTGACAGTTTTTAGATTCGTTTTTGTCTTCATCATACTACACGCCATCGTCTTCGCCTTCGGTTTCGTCAACTACGCCGTCAAGGATAACCTCCAAATAGCCAGGGACACATTCGGACCAACCTACATGATCGCGAGATCGGCCGCTCTCGTTCTCCACGTCGATGTTGCGATGGTTCTCTTTCCTGTCTGCCGCACATTCATCTCGCTCGCCAGGCAGACGCCGCTTAATGGCATCATCCAGTTCGACAAGAATATCACGTTCCACATCACGACGGCATGGTCGATTGTCTTCTTCTCCTGGGTCCATACCATTGCTCACTGGAACAACTTCGCTCAGATTGCTGCGAAGAACAACCTGGGCATTTACGGTTGGTTACTGGCCAACTTTGTGTCGGGTCCTGGCTGGACGGGCTACGTGATGTTGATAGCCTTGATGGGTATGGTCCTCACCTCTATCGAAAAGCCTCGACGAGCAAACTACGAGCGCTTTTGGTACACACACCATATGTTTATCATATTCTTCTTCTTCTGGTCTATCCACGGAGCGTTCTGCATGATCCAGCCCGACTTCGCACCCTTCTGTATCTCAGTCGGAACCCAGGCCGTGGGTGTTTTCTGGCAGTTTTGGATGTATGGAGGCTTCTGCTATTTGGCCGAGCGTGTTGCTCGTGAGCTCCGAGGGAGGCACAAGACATATATTTCGAAGGTCATCCAACATCCGAGCAATGTCTGCGAGATCCAGATCAAGAAGGAGCACACCAAAACGCGAGCTGGACAGTACATCTTTCTATGCTGCCCAGCCGTATCGCTTTGGCAGTACCACCCGTTTACTCTCACAAGCGCTCCCGAGGAAGATTATATCTCGGTCCACATTCGTGTGGCAGGCGACTTCACCACCGCACTGGCCACGACACTAGGCTGTGAGTTCGGCAAAAGGGGCGATTCATCCAAGGTCGTCGGCGTGGATCAAGGTAACAGCGACGTAGATCCGGCGCTGCGAAGGGTGCTTCCTCGGGTTTATGTTGATGGTCCCTTTGGCTCGGCCTCCGAGGACGTCTTTAAGTACGAGATTGCGATTCTCTGCGGTGCTGGTATTGGTGTTACGCCGTTCGCTTCGATCCTCAAATCGATTTGGTACCGCATGAATTATCCGCAGAAGAAAACGCGGCTGAGCAAGGTCTACTTCTTCTGGATCTGCAGAGACTTTGGATCATTCGAGTGGTTTCGGTCTCTTCTTCTTGCCATCGAGGCTCAAGACGTCGACAACAGGATAGAGATTCATACTTACCTCACTGCCAAGATCAAGGCTGACGACGCAACAAACATCATGATCAATGATGCCAATGCGGACAAGGATACAATCACGGGGCTCCGGTCGCCCACTAACTTTGGACGGCCGAACTGGGACATGATCTTCCGCGGCATTAGGAAGCTCCATACACCTGCTGAGGCTGGTGTCTTCTTCTGCGGTCCCAAGGGTCTTGGCAGCACGTTACATATTTTCTGCAACAAGTACAGCGAACCTGGGTGAGTACTTGTCGAGTCGAATTGGGGATAGCATGCATACAGTACTGACATTGTCACGCAGATTCAACTTTGTATGGGGCAAGGAGAACTTCTAGAGTACAGCGCCCACCGTCCTCCTAGGCGCGCATATTCTTCTCACAGACCGCACCGCTCGGACGACCGAGAGATCGCCATGACCTGTCCGGGATTCATATGCTTCAGCCGCACGCAAATGGACCAGTGCATATGCTGGTTCCCAATCTTTGGTGCTCACACAGAGAGTTCATAATGGAGGGTATTTTCCGCAAGGCAACATAAGCATTTAAATTGGTGTCTTGGAGCGGTCTTCAAGCTTGGGTGCCACTTAAACGGTCCTCGAGTTGACCAGGCGCGGAGAAGAGGCGGAAGCTGTCGTACGGTGACCGTGACTCTGTCTGTTGCCTTGCGTGTTGGCCGGTTGGGAGACATGACAGTAACCTTTGAGAATCGCGAACTGTGCAGGGCAAGCGGAGTTCAGATGAGAGGCAATTAGGAAGGAGAAGACTCCGGCCACTGTATCTGTAAGAAGCAGAGCATGTTTGTTCCGACGTATCCTGCCTTTTTCTATACATGTATCTAGCGACCATATACCATTACCGAGATTTAGACTTCAGATCGTGCAAAACAATAAGCACGCAACGTAACTGGGAACAGTATTGACTACTACGCTTGACAACTTGGCGAACAAGTCGTTCGACAGTTTAGTAGACCACATATTGAGGCTACGCGAGGCTTTTGGCGAGTATATATGTACGCCTTTAGTGTAACTTACTGCATACGTAGTATTTTAAAACGCCTCTGATGTAATCTGCGACGAGTCTCAGCCTGGTTACGTGGATGCCGGCATGGCTGATGGAAGCATGGAGTTGTGGAGTGAGTGGGTCTTCACCGTAACCGTCCACTCGGTATTTCTCTACGCGCAACCAGGAAGACCACCTACATCACCGTTGCTTATCGAAGGATGAAAGAGATCTGAACTTTTCTTCGTGGAACGATAATAAGATGGCTCCTTTGATAATTGAGACTACACAGTCCTGCTGTGGTACGCCGAGGATTGTCAAATATCGTAGCTCCCCTCGAGGCGCCACTCTGGCTCCGAGACCGACGACTGCTTATGGTCCGACTAACCTCCAATTTGTGAGTCAAGGAATGAAAAACCGACGGCGTATCCACTCACATCGCGAAAAGTTGATATAATTGTTCCTTGGCCGCCTAGCTTTTGACGTTCTTTCGTCGAATGGCCGCCAATAAGTTCTAGAAGGAACGCCCCAGCATCGTATACATACAGATATCGTCCAAGATCTGTGATCATAGCCTATTCCGTGCGCACACCCGATCTGGCATTCCTTGCATGAAGTTCATGCCTCTCTGATCCCCGCACGTCTGTTGCAGGGCTTCTGCACTTCGGCACCTCAAAGTTCTGGGCGGAATTCACGCGCATCGGATCCATTAGCGGCAGAGGCTCTGGTTCAGGTGCGAGAAATCGAGGTCCAGGACCACCTTACCCTGGTTCGGAAAGCCGAGAGAGTCTGCGTAGGCACGCCACCTCACCTGGGCGTGTCTCCAACCGAGTGTTCAGCCGACAGCCACTTTTCGGCATTGGGCAAGAGGTGCAGTCACGGTTGGCAAGCACGGGCGTCAGGAACAAGTCGAAATGGAGACCCCAGAGCGCAAGACCGATGTCGAGCTTTGGCCGAACACAGACTCGGCCAATGTAGCAGAGAAAGCCCAGCTCGATCTAGGGTCTAGGGGAAGTTTGAAGGCCGGCCAGGCTGTTATCGGGGCAGACGAGAAAGCGCTCATTCGGAAGCTGGATATGCATCTCATCCCCCTTGTGATGGCTCTGTACCTTTTCAGCTTCCTAGACAGGTGAGCTCAATTTCCATATTCTCCTGACTTGTGGCGTCCTACGCTGTTGAGCCCCTGACTTACAATGAAAACGCGCAGGGTCAACATCGGCAATGCCAGGCTGTACCATCTGGAAGCCGACCTCGGCCTCGAGGGCAGCCAGTTTCAAGTGGCTGTGTCCATCCTCTTTGTGACGTACGTCATTTTCGAGGTTCCATCTAACTTGGTGCTAAAGAAGTTCACACCGAGTCGGTGGATTGCCTTCATCACGACATCTTGGGGAATCATAGCTACCCTGACAGGGCTCGTCAACAGTTATGGCAGTCTGATTGCTTGCCGCGTTCTACTTGGCTGCGTTGAAGCAGGGCTCTTTCCCGGGTTAGTTCATGTTCTCTGTGTTTTATCTTCTTATGTCCAGAGTAATGAGGCCTAATATACCAAATCCGGGTCTAGGCTCAATGTCTATCTGACGTTCTTCTACACCCGTCACGAGCTCGCCGTGCGTGTCGGGTATTTATTCGTTTCAGCCGCCATCGCAGGCGCCTTGGGCGGCCTGCTGGCCTATGGAATTGGGCATATGGATGGCGTTGCTAATATGCACGGGTGGCGGTGGATTCTGATTATCGAGGGGCTGCCAACATTCCTGCTGGGCATTTTGACCTTCTTCCTCCTGCCCAATGATGCCGAGAGCGCGAGCTTCTTGACCGAGGATGAAAAGAAGTTGCAAGTTGTGAGGCATACGAGGGAGTATGGCATGACAACGAGCGCGCAGCAGTTCAGCAAGGTCGACATGATGAAGGCGTTCAAGGACTGGAAAGTGATTGTGTTCTGTGTCGCGCAGTTTGGCGCGGACACTATGCTTTATGGTGAGTTCCTCTGGCAATAGTGTTGCCTCTATCATGCTTAGATCACGACACGACGATCGGGGCGCTTTTGTCTGACGAGTTGCTAGGGTACTCGACTTTCCTGCCTACCATCATCAACGGACTTGGTCACTGGTCGACAGCACAGGTCCAGCTGCTAACCATACCCTGCTACTTCCTCGGCGCGGCAGCGTACATGAGTGTAGCGTATCTGTCGGATCATATGCAAAAGAGAGGGCTATTTTGTGTCATCTGCGGATCGATCAGCATCATAGGATATGGTATCCTCATATCAGCTTCGGCTGCTGGTGTGCATTATTTCGGGTATGTGCTGTCGAAACTTGAATTGGGTGCCTGGCTGGTAACATAGCTGACTTTCATGCCTAGTTGCTTCCTGGTAGCACTGGGGCTGTATGTCCTGGTAGGTTTACCATTGGCTTGGGTAAGCAATTCCGACTTTCAAGGAACCTCCTTGATTCCAACATGACTGACATGGTGCCATGGCAGTTACCCAACAATAATCCCAGATACGGCAAGAGGACAACGGCCAATGGCATGCAGCTGACACTAGGCAACGTCAGCGGCATCATGGCTCCGTTCATATACCCAAGCACGGATGCTCCGCGGTATATCAAGGGAAATGCCGTGAGCCTGTCAATGGTGGGCATGGCCACGGTGCTATATGGAGCCATGTGGTTTTGGTTCAGGAGAGAGAACCAAAGGAGAGCGTCCGGAGATATGAAGTCTGACCATCGGACCATGTCTAGCGACGAGCTGGCAGAATTAGGCGACGAGAGTCCGCATTTCGTGTATACAATTTGAGAAGGCGCCAATGGCGAAGTTGAGCAGACGTGCCTTCCGTTCCATATCTTGCTAGGGTGAGGGTTAGGAAATGGCCGTTTCCCTAATGAAATCATCCCCAAGTGGATGGATGCCTGCTGTGGGAAGGTCACCGAATTCATTCCCCCAAGGTTCAAAAGAAAAACCGTCTTTTGCCAACCAATCCTTACCTTACTCACAACAGACGGTTTGTGAAGGAATATCGGAGATCCTGACTTAATAGCAGACGGAGCTCAGCTGTTTGTCGGGCGTTTCGTGCCAGAATCCATTAAAGTTGCCCCACTTCCCTCAGCAGCTTTCAAAAACGCGTCCATAGCTCCACAGCGCGTACCGAAGCTCTCCCACTCCAGCCGTGACATCACCACCTCCTCGAGTGTTCTTCAAATCTTCTTCCACACCCAGTTCCGCAAAGAGATCTCTACTCCTCTCAGAGTACTACAATACCTTACCGAACCGAGGATTGGTGCAGACGGCAAGATGGGTATCAAACAGCTCTTCCAGATCATCAAGGAGGAAGCTCCAGATGCAGTCAAGGAAGGCGAGATCAAGA
Source organism: Coniochaeta sp. PK30-01 (assembly GCA_023628855.1). NCBI lineage: Eukaryota > Fungi > Ascomycota > Sordariomycetes > Coniochaetales > Coniochaetaceae > Coniochaeta > Coniochaeta sp. PK30-01. The sequence continues at coordinate 88,540 of JAMAJW010000067.1, forward strand.
ACCAGTTCGGTCGCAAGGTCGCCATTGTAGGTCATCTTTCGAACGCACATGATGACGCGCTGGCTAACTTGTCACAAGGATGCGTATGCATTCTGCATTTGACCATGTCCTATGTCCGTCTCTGTGCTGACCTTGCTGTAGTTCTATGAGCATCTACAGCTTCTTGATCGCCGTGCGATCCGACGGACAACAGCTCATGAACGAGAGCGGTGAGACGACGTCACATTTGATGGGCATGTTCTACCGCACCTTGCGCATGGTCGAGAACGGCATCAAGCCGCTCTACGTTTTCGACGGTGCCCCGCCCAAACTCAAGTCCGGCGAGCTTGCGAAGCGTTTCCAGCGAAAACAAGAGGCTCACGAGGGTCTGGAGGAAGCGAAGGAGACGGGCACAGCTGAGGACGTCGAGAAGTTCTCGCGACGGACTGTGCGGGTTACGAGAGAGCACAATGCCGAGTGCCAGCGCCTTCTTAAGCTCATGGGCATTCCATATATCATTGCGCCCACCGAGGCTGAGGCTCAGTGTGCGGTGCTGGCGAGAGCAGGCAAAGTCTATGCTGCGGCGAGCGAGGATATGGACACTCTCTGCTTCAACACCCCCATTCTCCTGCGACACCTTACATTCAGCGAGCAGAGGAAAGAGCCCATTCAAGAGATCCATCTGGACAAGGTCCTAGAGGGCTTGGACATGGACCGGAAGCAGGTATGGGAGGGATGACTAAGATGCGTTTATCGCGGGCCCAGAATCCTGCTAATCATATTGTACGCAGTTCGTCGATCTTTGCATCCTCCTGGGCTGCGACTATCTCGATCCTATTCCCAAGGTCGGACCGAACACTGCTCTGAAACTGATCCGTGAGTATGGATCGCTGGAGAAGGTCGTCGAGTACATGAAGAACGATCCCAAAGGCAAATACCAGATTCCCGAAGACTGGCCGTATGAGGATGCACGGGACCTCTTCTTCTCACCCGACGTGCGCCCAGCCGACGACCCTCTCTGCGACTTCAAGTGGGAGAAGCCCGATATCGACGGATTGGTCAAATTCCTTGTCAGCGAGAAAGGCTTCTCCGAGGACCGAGTCAAAGCCGGTGGTCAGCGTTTGGAGAAGAACATGAAGAGCTCGCAGCAGTCCAGACTCGAGGGCTTCTTCAAGGTCATGCCCAAGACCGAGGAGGAGAAGAAGGCACACAAGCGCAAACTGGAGGAGCAGAACGAGGCAAAGAAGAAGAAGCTCAAGGAGGATAAGAAGGAGAAGGCCAAAGCCAAAGCGAAGCCGCGCGGCACGGCGTGATGCAGTCTTTTACTAGGCCTGGCCTGCCTGCGGGCTCGCGTATCGGAGGGGGGCATGGCGTTCAAATATTTTAAAGACGGGTTTGTTTGAGAAGGACAGGAATCTGCTGAAATGGGTATAATTGAGCCATTGGGCCAAGGGTGCCGGATGGGACAATACCCTTTGCTTCGAACAACAGGGAGAAGGGAGGCTCCAGTTCACGCGGCGTTACCGGAGTCTCGGATGGCGGGAGAAATCTTTACGGTTCTCTACATATAAGGTAGCTAAGATGATGAACTGCTGTTTCTTACGTTCTGCGAGCACCATGAGGAACAGTACGAATCCCAAAATCATTGGCAACCAAAGTGATGCATACATTAACCAACGTCGAGAAGGGCCACTTCGAGCTTGTGAAGTCTCTAGCACGTACAGGTAGCTCTACAGTAGTTACTGCTTAGTACCACAGCATGACATCAGCGAGCTAGTATCTTAGAGCTGAGTGAGGCCGGGTACTTTGGTACCTCGTCCGGTTTCGTCTCAAAATTCGGCCCGGGTGGATCAGTTGACAGCAGCCCGTTGTACCTCGAATGCAATCTTGACCATCTGGTATTTTTGCTCATCGCAAAGCCGTTACACAATGCATATTCTATGAAGCATGCTGCTGTGGATCGCCAGTCTGTATGACCTAGTCAAGCATACTGAAATAATGGCGAAAACAACTTTGGATTATTGCAGTCACTTGGCCGACAATCACCCAAAGACGGACGGAAGGCTTGAGCAAGGTCAAGGCAAGGTACGAAGTGTGGAAGAGGAGCCGGGCCACTCGGCAAGCACTTCAGGTAAATCTGCGCGGCAAATCCCGAAGCATCCATGCAATCTGGGCAGATAGCTCCAGCCCCAGCAGAACAGCCTTGACAGATTCTCAATCGATGAGCCTCTTATTTCTTTGCTTCACACGTCACTGCCTCCAAATTCTCAATTGCATCCAACACATCGCGCGTTGTCCGATTTCCTCACCCCCCCCGATTTAGGCTTCTAGTTCCTCATCCCTCACTGGGATCTGTTCTTTTTTCCCCTTAACGTTTGAATTGTCATTCTCTTGCGAGATCATGCTCTACCGTGGCCTTCGCACTGCGGCCCGCACCGCGTCAAGGTTTTCCTTGACACACGCTCAGACTTCTCTACGACAGCTTCCCGTGCAGTTCCATCAGGTCCGGACATATGCCGACACAATTATCAAGGTGCCGGCGATGGCCGAGTCCATCAGCGAGGGCACCCTGAAACAATGGAACAAGCAGATTGGCGACTACGTTGAGCAGGACGAGGAGATTGCGACCATCGAGACAGACAAGGTGAGAATAAACCGTCACCCATCATCCCCTTTAGGCCCAAGTGTCAAGTCTTGCCTCTTGCGCGTTTTGGGCTGTCTACAAAATTACATGCTCTATGCCAGACATCTACGGTTTCTAATGCGTGCAATAATATTTAGATCGATGTCGCTGTTAACGCACCCGAAGCCGGCACGCTCAAGGAGTTCTTGGCCAACGAGGAGGATACCGTCACTGTTGGACAGGATCTGGCGCGCATAGAGACGGGAGCACCTCCAGAAGGCGGAGAGAAGCCGGCGGCGAAGGAGGCCAAGGAGACACCAAAGGAGGAGACCAAGAAGGAGGAGGAGCCGGCACCTGAGAAGAAGCCCGAGCCGGAATCAAAACCCGAACCAAAGCAGGAGAGCAAGCCGGCCCCTCCTCCCACAGAGAGCAAGCCCTCAAAACCGGAACCGAAGCAGACCGGCAAGTCCTCGGAGGCTGCTCCTGCCACTTCAGCCCTTGGCAACCGCGAAGAGCGCAGAGTAAGTGATCTTCTTCCTCTTCGCTTGCTATCCCCTCCAACCCGATGGCTTTGGGCACTGGAACAGGAGGATTTGAGCACGCAAGCTGTCCTTGGCGACGCTTCTGACATGGGACCCGATATCTAGGTCAAGATGAACCGTATGCGTCTGCGGATCGCCGAGCGCCTGAAGCAGTCGCAGAACACCGCCGCCTCCTTGACCACATTCAACGAGGTCGACATGTCGGCCGTGATGGAGTTCCGCAGCAAGTACAAGGAGGAGATCTTGAAGAAGACGGGCGTCAAGTTGGGCTTCATGAGCGCGTTCTCCCGTGCCTGCATCTTGGCAATGCGTGATATCCCGGCCGTCAACGCTTCGATCGAAGGTCCTAACGGCGGTGATACCATTGTGTATCGCGACTACGTCGACATTAGCGTTGCCGTCGCCACCGAGAAGGGTCTGGTCACGCCTGTTGTGCGCAATGCTGAGGCGATGGATATTGTCGGCATCGAGAAGGCCATTGCCGATCTGGGCAAGAAGGTATGTCTTTGCTCTGATCCCATTCTTGCGGACGGACCCTTTGGGGGCCAATACGCCTGCTAGGCTTCCGACAAGAAGAGTTCTTGACTAACGTGCATATCCGTCCAGGCTCGTGACGGCAAGCTGACGATCGAGGATATGGCTGGTGGTACTTTCACCATCAGCAACGGCGGTGTCTTCGGGTCCTTGATGGGCACTCCCATCATCAACCTGCCCCAGACTGCCGTCCTTGGCCTTCACGCCATCAAGGAGCGCGCTGTCGTTGTTAACGGCAAGGTCGAGGCCCGGCCAATGATGTACCTCGCCCTCACCTACGATCACCGCCTGCTCGACGGCAGAGAGGCTGTCCAGTTCTTGGTCAAGGTCAAGGAATACATCGAGGACCCGCGCAAGATGCTCTTGTAAGTCGGTAACGCGATCTGCGGCGAGGAAGGCGCCAGCAACCACCAGTCGTTCGCCCGCTTCTGACCAAGAGGGCGCTGGGGATTCCTGGGGCTTAGGAGTTCTCGATATTCATGCTTTAATAATCCGGGGGTGTCTCGTGTATAGTGTATAGTAAGGTTTCGCTAGCATGGTGGACTTTGGGGTACAACTTAGACACGGTTACAAAAAATAGTCTCATGGAGCGTGTCTGGTCCAAGATGGATTACCACCTTTATTGTTCTGGGCTCGATGCGTACTCTTCACCTCCATGGCTACCGTAACGGATGGTGGACGTCTGATGTTAGGTAGCGTAGAGGCTCGAATGGGCCTAATGCCCGACAGTTTTCGAGACGGCGGTAGTCAATGGTCATCATACCGGAGGTATACCGTGCAGCCGCCGTTAACCTCGGCTTCTGCACTTGACCCGCTTTAAAGGCATCCCGCGCCCTGCTCAGCTTCCACGGCGCTGCTGACAGGAGGTGCAAGTACTGTACAAAGTCCCCTATCTGACACAGAGCTTCATGCTTACGGGATTACGGTCTTATTTGGAGACAACAATCACCCGTTGTCCTCTTGAGTACAGACAAGACACCCCCTTGTTCTGTCTGCTCATGCTGAGTTAGTGAAAATCAAGCCAAGAGATGGGACGGTAGTCAGATACACTTTGAAAACGTCGGTTCAACTCGATCTCGAAACTCTCCCCCAGAGTCTCCACGATTGCCCCCCCGAAATCATGGAGAATGGAGATGATTGTTGGAGAATGGGTCGGTCATGGCCACTCACATGCCTCGAATTAGTTTTCTTGATCCGGCTAGGTGGGGGCAGTGCTTCAACCGGGGAACTGGCATCAAACGTGAACTGGCATGTGGTATGTGGCATGTGCCGCTCATGCATTTTCGAGCCTGTGACGTTTGCGCTGAGAAAGATTTAGGCCATCGCCTATAGGCTGGAACACAAAGCTGCTGCCGTCAATTCCAAGGCATGTGATAACCGTTCTGACCACGGTACTGCCGCGGGAGCTCCAACAAGTCCACTGCGGGACACTCAGTCTGGGGTAGGGTTGGAATGAGAGCATTATTACTTGCTAGTCGCCGTATTTGTAGACTCGTAACCCTTTTCCACTCTCCTTGAAAAAGATAATAACCCCGTTTCCCTCGTCTCAATCTTTCCCCTACTCTGTCTCTCTCTCTCTCTCTTTCTCTGTGTACCCCCCCCCTCCCTGTCCTCACTGCTTTGTGCGTTCGTCATCACACCATGTCCAACACTTACAGCCAGGGCGACGTTGCGTCGCACAACAAGGCGGACTCCTTGTGGATCGTTGTTGACGGCGACGTCTACGATCTCACCAAGTTCCAGGATGACCACCCTGGTACGTTGAGCGATGGTATTGCATAATGTAGTAGGGCGCTGACGTGCATCTCAGGCGGCAAGAAGATCCTCCAGCGAGTTGCCGGCAAGGATGCGTCCAAGCAGTTCTGGAAGTATCACAACGAGGGAATCCTCAAAAAGTACAAGAAGCAGCTTCAGATCGGCTCGCTAGACACAAAGCCGAAGCCGGCCGCAGAGCCGACGCCCGTAGCTGTGCCGCAGAAGGAGACCAAGAAGCCGCAGGCCAAGGCCGTGCCTCAGGCTGCATCCGACTCCGGCGAATCCGAGGCCCTGGAGCCCTTCGGTGCCCAGATCCCCTTTGCCGATCCCAGCTGGTACCAGAGCGTGAGTGACCTTTTCAACGCCACATAAAACATGGTAGATGCCCAGATTACTGATTATGGATGTGTTTTTTTTTTGCTTGTAGTACCACTCTCCGTACTTTAACGAGACACACGCCGCGCTCCGGGCCGAGGTCCGAGAATGGGTGGAGACGGCCATCGAGCCCAATGTCACCGAGTGGGACGAGAAGAAGTTGGTCCCGGCCGAGATTTACAAGGAGATGGGCCGTCGTGGCTACCTGGCCGGTCTGCTGGGCACGCACTACCAGAAAGACTATACCCAGAATGTCATCAAGTCGGTGCCGGCCGAGAAGTGGGATCTCTTCCACGAGTTGCTCCTGACCGACGAGCTCTCCCGCGCGGCCAGCGGAGGCTTTGTCTGGAACATCATTGGCGGCTTCGGCATCGGCTGCCCGCCTCTTGTCAAGTTCGGCAAGAAGCCCCTCGTCGACCGCATCCTGCCCGGCATCCTGAACGGTGACAAGCGCATCTGCCTTGCCATCACCGAGCCCGATGCCGGCAGCGACGTGGCCAACCTCACGTGCGAGGCCAAGCTGAGCGAGGACGGCAAGCACTACATCGTCAACGGCGAGAAGAAGTGGATCACCAACGGAATCTGGTGCGATTACTTCACCACGGCGGTGCGCACCGGCGGGCCCGGCATGAACGGCGTCAGCTTGCTGCTGATCGAGCGCGACTTTGGCGGCGTGTCGACGCGGCGCATGGACTGCCAGGGCGTGTGGTCGAGCGGCACCACCTACATCACGTTCGAGGACGTCAAGGTACCAGTGGAGAACCTCCTCGGAAAGGAGAACCAGGGCTTCCGGTGCATCATGACCAACTTCAACCACGAGCGTATCGGCATCATCATCCAGTGCCTGCGCTTCTCGCGCGTGTGCTACGAGGAGTCCGTGAAGTACGCCAACAAGCGCCGCACGTTCGGCAAGAAGCTGATCGAGCACCCGGTCATCCGGCTCAAGCTGGCGCACATGGCGCGCCAGATCGAGGCCTCGTACAACTGGCTCGAGAACCTCATCTACCAGTGCGAGAAGATGGGCGAGACCGAGGCAATGCTGCGTCTCGGCGGCCCCATTGCCGGTCTGAAGGCCCAGGCCACGGTGACGTTTGAGTTCTGCGCCCGCGAGGCCAGTCAGATCTTTGGCGGCTTGAGTTACTCGCGCGGCGGCCAGGGAGGCAAGGTCGAGAGGCTGTATCGCGATGTCCGGGCGTATGCCATTCCCGGTGGTAGCGAGGAGATCATGCTGGACCTCAGCATAAGGCAGAGTATGCGGGTGGCCAAGGCGACGGGCATGAAGTTGTGAAGATGGAGACAGAGGGGAGCATTGAGACTAGGACGGGTGGACAGAAATACCCGAAGACAGCTTGGATCAACTTTACTGTACATGTATCTGATCACTGTATTAAAGACTTTACCTTTTTTATGTCATCCACCCGCCCTGTACGATCAACCTCGTTGCGTCCGATCGCGGCGGTAACGAACGTTGCCCGGCGAGGCTGTCAAGCCGTTGCCTCGACTGTACCTACTGTGGTATGTGCTGGACCTGAAATCAGACTATCAATGATCCCGATGCCGGGCAACTTGCTTGCCCCAAGCGTGAACTTGAAACTCACTTAGTCGGTGATGCTCCCCGAAGGAGCCGACTAAGGTTGTCTAGGGCTCTAGTCGATAAACGACGGAGGCGCAGCCAACCAACATCTGCTCTCCCTCCATTCTTGTCGTCATGGGGCTTCGTCAAGGTACTCAGGCAGGTTAGACTGAACTCCTGGAGTTTGACAAACCGTACCCCGCCCCCACGGATGCGTCTTACGGTGCCGTCTCCTGTACTATGTCTAAGTTGGGACGCACCTAGCGGCGGGCAGTTGCCGAGGGCCGCCATAAGCCGCCATTTCCGTGCCTCTCCCTTCACGCAGCCTCATTTTCGGCTCAAAACTTCTGGCTGCCTGCTGAAACGCGAGATGGACTGCCATAATGCACTTTTTCCTACGAGGTGTGCGGGCATCCTGTCCGCCCCGTGCAAGGTAAAGATGTTGTCTACGATGGCGGTTCAGTCCTGTTGCAACGTCAAGTTCCAAAGCACAAATGTCACCAGCATTTTGCGGCTGGGAAATTGACGTCCACCAGTGGTGTCACGACCACAGGTGGTGGACCGCCAAGCCAAGCCAACTCTCCTTTCCAGACAGCCTGTTTCGAGGCACCTGCAGATGCAAGTCGAGAAGGCTGAGCCTCGTTTGCTGACCTGTCGATCCCATAGGCTCTAGTTCTGAACCCGATCTAGTGCTCGGTCTAGGAGCGGCCATGTGCCCTTGCCCTTTAGACGCCCGACCATCATCCTGATGGGAAATCACTTATCTTCCCTTTATAAGTGTGTTCGGCCGTGATCCGTGTCGTCGACTCACCCCTACATTTTCTTTCTGCTTTTCCAAGTTCAAAAATTCGCTCTCAGTTTCCTCGCAAGCCATCACCATGAGTGCTGGTCGCAGCATTGAGGAACTGCTGCGGCAGGCTGAGCACTATCATGAACAGTACATGAAAACACTCCAGGCCGCACTCGAGGTCCGCTCACCGAGCCCCGGAGCACCACATGGAGGCCTTGGCGTCCGCATGGAGCGGGCCGGGAGTAACGACGGCGTTTCGTCGCCCGTTGCTAAAGCAATATCTTTCGACGAAAGGCTGCCCACAAGAGCCATGAGTGGCGGCAGCGACGGTTCTTTAGCTCATGGTCTCTTCAGGAGACCCCGTAGGCTGACCAACGAACTGGGCGAGCTCAAACGACCGAGTATCCAGCCGCATGCAGGGGCCAAGGCAAACAGGCCGTCTTCCGTCTTTACACAGGATATGGACTCCGACGAAGATATCGAATTCCTGCAGTTGACCTCGCCCAATCCGCAGCCCCTACCACACATGGTCCCTCACGACGAAGATGAGGGAACAGACGAATATTTGTCACTGCCGCATGAGTCTTTCACTTTGGAACAGCTTGTTAAGCATTTGCAGGATCTAGGCGAAGGCAACGATGTTATGCCAAAGGCTCTGGGTGACATGTGGGACCACAGGAGGGAGCTGGATGCGCAGAACGTTGTTGACGAGGGCGATCTGGACACGCACCCAACCTACGAGGTATACGACGTTGACCACACCGGTCTCGCCGTCCCTCAACACGAGAAGAATGACGCGCTCGACGGAGTTGAAGCGGCTACTGTCTGGGAGACGCTCAAGGAGGTCAGTTCTGAAGGAGCGGTCGGAAGAATCACAATCCTCCAGGAACCGTCGCCGCTCATGCTGGGTGCTGTCCATATGACCATGGCACAACACTTCGATATGGACGAGTTGTTCCGGCATCTCATCACAACGGACGGCAACAAAGGCAAGACTAGAGCCTATGTGGACCGGGCTTTCGAGCCTACAGAGACACGCCGGCGAACCTTCTTCTTCGTCTTCAAATACTTTACCGTGGTCGGAGAAGGGCTCAAATCTGCGCCCTGGCAGAAATTCGACTATAGACCGCCGGACAAACGATCTATCGACCACATCGACATCACCGAATGCAGCTCTATCCTCGCGCTCTCCCTCGAGGGCCAACCCATCAAGAAGGTAACCCGCAACAACCGAAGGCAGCGGAAGAAGGCAGAGGAGGGCTACATTTACCATCCTTTTGCCCCATGGCACCTCCTCAGCGTCCAATGCTTCCCCGATAATGCTCACTCCCTCCGCAGCGAAGATCTTAACAAGAAGTTTGTGAGCGGACCGTACGCTTTTCTGGATACCCTGGCTGCAGAGTATAGGGACGCCGTCAAGAGATACGCTACACTGAACGAGATGATCACCAAATTGATTACACCACCGGTGAGTTGGGTACCGCCGGTGTTTGTTTCTTACTACTCCTCGTTCAACTTACTGACACAGAAACAGAGTGAGTTTATGTTCGACGTCAAACTGCGCGACAAGCTTCTATTCGAAGACGCAAATTTCACGTACTCTCGCCGCTACTTTTGGGCGTATAACTCACTGGGCGTCATTAACGATGGCATCAAATCAATGCGTGCCGCATACTTCGATACCTTCAAGGACGACTTCTGGCAAGGGCGTAACCGGACGGTCTGGCCGTACCCCTATCAGGATTCCGAAGGGAAGCTGGCATACGAGAAGCTCATGGCCACTGTGCGCGAGGACCTGGAAAAGGCGGTGCTGGAGCTGGATACTATGCACAAGAAGAACGAGAGGACTCGCAACGAGATATTTTCCTTGAGGGAACAGCTCTTCAGCGGAAGCAGTGTCCGAGAGAGCAGGCGGGCCATCGAGCAGGGCGACAACATCAAGATACTAACTGGTGTCTCGATGCTGTTCCTGCCGCTCACTTTCGTCACGGTAAGTCTCCCTTTCTTCCTCACATCGCGGATTGATCTCGGCTGTTCGCTCTTAAACGATACAGTCTATTTTGCTCCCTGCAAGGAGTCTAGACACCCGCAAGAGACCCAAGCTGACCAACCGACAGTCCGTTTTTGGCATAACGACTCTGGACATACAAGCAGATGACTGGCGTTTCCCCGTCACAATGGTCACCGTTTGCGTGCCCTTCTTTGTTCTGATCTTCGTTTTGCAGACAAGGGCCGGCGTGGGTGCACTCAGAAAATCAGGGAAGTACCTTGACAAGCAGGTCTCTCGCTTCTTTGGCCCTGGGGATCGCCGTCAACTGCAGCACCAATACCCAGCTGTGGTAGGTCTCGACGGGAGTCAGATATATCCAGGTGATGATGGCCGGCGGCGAAGGAGAAGGAAGGGCCTGAGAAGGACGCAATCTGGATTTCAGAGCATGACGGGAGGAGTGATTGAGTCTGAGAGGAGGACGAGGAAGTGGTTTCGATTCCCCTGGAGAGAACGGAAAGCTAGGGAGGATTCCAAGGAAGTCGATGTGTAGTATCTGATATCTCATGATTTCCTCTGCACTCGTGTCCAGTGATAATTGCAGTATCATAGCGTTTCGGAATCTATACTTTCCCCATGCGAAAAGCTCATCCGCCTATCCATTGGCCTGCCTCGCCCGCACCTTAACTCATGAGTGACTTGTGATAGTATTGATGCCCTGACACATATCAGAAGGCCTATGACTCATGCCAGATGTACCCCCAAGCTCAATCATAATAACAATGCGCAGGTACCCTCATCTCCATAATCATAAGACATCTCGAACCCGAAAAGGCTGTAATAAGAGAAGACAGGTATCCGTATTCGGCCCCCAAAGTATCCATCTGCAAGCTTCCTTGATCCAACTCGAATCGAGTAATCATCGAATACAAACAAAACCGTGCATCAGATGCTCCCTCTAGTGAGCCATGACCGCAGCGTGCTTCGCACCGCCGGCGTCGGCCGGCTTCGCCTCGGTGTCGACTTCCATCTCGTCCGCTCCCTCGCCTGCCTCACCCTCGCCCTCCTCGTCTTCCTCCTCAACCAGCTCGTCTTCACTCTCGCCCTCGATGTCAACGCTGCCGTCCTCGGACATCTCATCTTCCTCGGCGCCGTTCTCGCCCTCAGCCTCACCCTCGGCATTGTCCTCGACGCCCTCCATGGCAGCATCCTCCTTGTGAGCTGCCTCGGCGGCACCGTTGGTATCAGATGGGCCGGCGCCATCGCCCTCTTCCTCGTCTTCCTCGGCCAGCTCCTCGGCGCCGTACTCGTCACCATCGGCGACCAGATCGGCCTCTGGCTGCTCTGGGGGGAACTCCGCCGGAGCTGAGGCCTCGGAATCCCTATTGGAAGGAGAAAGCAAGTTAGTAGTGTACGTGCGAGTCAAGGAAATCGCAAGAAACATGTGTCGAGACATCACATACCACTTGATGGCGAATCGCGTAACGCGAGGCTTCGCGTCCAGAACGTTGCGACGGATCTTCTCAATGACGGGCTTTGCGGGCGGATCGGCGTTCAGCTCCTCCGTCTCGTACTCGTTGTTGACATAGTAGCCAACGCGGACGAACTCGCGGCCGTCGTAGGCGCAGGTAAGCAGGATGACGGTAACGCCGAGGATCTCAGCGTCCGGGATACGCTTTGTGTCGGGCGGGTCGGCCTCGAAGACGAACTTGTTGACGCCGACGGGGATGGGGCCGACGAGGAGGGAGTCTAGCTCTTGGTCGTACTGATCCGAGGTCGCAGAGCCGACGTAGGTGAGCTTCCACTCAAGGTCTGGCGGGAGCATCGTCAGCTTGGGAAGCGGGCGCGTGGAGCAAGACGTAAACGGAAATAGAAAGACCAACCTTTCTGGAGGGCCTCCAGACACTCGAATGTGATTTCGAACTCGTACTTGTCGGTGAACTTGGCGGGGTTGTTCATGACATTGACCCCGAGGAGCGAGACGACCGACATCTTGAAGAATGTGTTGTCTGGCGCTGAGAAGCGTGGTATTGCGATGAGTTTGGGGACAGGAATGATATGGCAGTGCTGTCTGTTGCGTGCTAAAGTTGCGCCGATGAGGAAGGTTCTTTTTGTTTTGGTAATTGTGAGAGAAGAAGCCAGAGAGATTGTTTACTCTGGGCGGAGGGGATGGCTGGCCCAATTTAAAATGTCTAGGATAAAACCACTAAGGTAGAGAAAGTCTGAACTGGGGGGTGGCTATGGTGGTTTGGAAACGAAAATAAAAAGGTGGACGCGCTTTCCTCGACCCTCTCTCCAGCGAAGTCGCGATTTCTGACATGGGGGAGAACAAACGGATCGCGTAAAGTGATTGCAGGGCTGGGGACGCGACTTGCTTCCCGCCATCCAGGCCCGACGTAAAGTATTGCCACTATACACCGCCTGGAAAGCACGCTAGCCTATAGGGGACTAGACGAAGTAGGTATTCGCAGCTTCGGTTGCAGCCTTCAAGGTTTTGCCGCTGTCTGTTGTTGCTCCACCGTCGACAACAGCTGGTCCAGATTAAGGTCGAAAAAGTCATTGGGTTACAAGCTGCTGTTGCTATTGTATGTTCGATCATTATCCGCATCTTTTTTTTTTTTTTGCTCAACTGTTGTTGACCACCGTTGGGGCATAGTAGCATCGAATACTATCTTCCAGCTCAATCACTCAACTTTGCTCCGCTAATTAAAAGAAACCACTCTGGCCCGAGTTCTCTTTGTCGCTGATCTCTCCAAGAATGCGTCACCCCCCTCTCGCAAACTTCTTCCAGTGACAGCATCGCCGCGGACGACTCTCTGCGCGCAAGCATCACCCGCCCCTACCCTCCGGCTTGCTCGCATTCTTTCTTTCTTGCTCTGCCATTCTACCGCATCTCTAATGAGTGGTTGACCGTTCCTGCAACTTCTAGCGCGCAGCATACCTTACCGATCCAGTTCGACTTTGAGATAACCTCCCGAGCGGAGATTCTGCCGAATCAATCACCTCGCTGGCCCGCGACTGCATACCTTGCCAAAGCGCTACCATGGCAGACTACGATCCCGCGACTCAGGGGGGTGCTTGGGATGAGGAAGAAGGTTACGGAGTCGCAGATGGCTTCCATGGCTCAGCAAATACGCAGCATAGCTCCCTTGAAGATGAAGCCCATTTGTCCCATGACCAAGCCCTGCATGCTCCTGGTGATGTCCCTTCGGATGACGCCGCCTCAGATGTAGGCGACTACGATCCCGAGACCCTCACGTCTAGCTTGGCCCCTACACCTCGCGTCGCAGAGCCCGCCCCCGCCACCAGAGCTTCCCTTAAGCCAAAGCCAGCGGCCAAGAAGACAAAGACTGCAGGCGGCTTTATCGTTGATTCTGACTCGGAAGACGATGATTCATCCACTCCAGAATCCAGTGGCCTGGCAGCTCTCCCGGCGTCGAATCGGACAGATCCACGCGCGCCCTCACCATTGCAGAACGGGACTACCCTACCGGAAGCTCGTGCGCCGGCATCCTCGAATCAAGAGCAAGGCACCCAGCGAACCTCAGCTGCTGCTCCCGACAGCGGCCTTGACCAATCCTTCGCAGCATCCATTCCTGCGGCGAATACTCAACAAAAAGCCGCACAAGACAAGATCGCGGTGCTGGAAGACCGTGTCCGGGAGGACCCTCGCGGTGCCTTGGATGCATGGCTAGCTCTCATACGTGAATATCGTGATCGCAGCAAGATCAATGATGCCAGGAAAACCTACGACCGTTTCTTAGCCGTATTTCCTCAAGCAGTAAGGACCTGAACCTCTTTCCACTTAAAACTGTACGCTGACCTAGATATAGGCTGATGTCTGGGCCGATTACATCGACATGGAGTTGGGCATGAACAACTTTGTGGAGACGGAGAGGCTCTTCGGCATGTGTCTGTTGAACACCCCCAACGTCAACCTCTGGACCAAGTACCTCGATTACATCAGACGCAGGAACGACCTCAACGACAGCACGGGCCATGCTAGACAAGTTGTCGCCCAGTCCTACGAGTTTGTTATTGACAACATAGGCTGCGACAAGGACTCTGGCAAGATATGGGCCGAGTACATCCAGTTCATCAAGTTCGGACCCGGTCAAGTGGGAGGAAGCAACTGGCAGGACCAGCAAAAGATGGATCAACTTCGGAAGGCTTATCAGCGCGCGATTTGCGTGCCGATCCAGAACGTCAACACGCTCTGGAAGGAATACGATCAGTTCGAGATGGGCCTGAACAAGACGACGGGTCGGAAGTTCTTAGCTGAGAAATCACCCGCCTATATGTCGGCAAAGAGCGCCAACACTGCGCTCGAGAACTTGACCCGCGGACTGCAACGTACCAACCTGCCGCGACTCCCACCTGCCCCAGGATTCGACGGTGACGTGGAGTACATGGAACAAGTTGAGATCTGGAAGAGATGGATCGCGTTTGAGAAGTCTGACCCTCTTGAGATCAAGACGGACGAACCCGAGCTCTTCCGGAAGCGCATTCTCTACGCATACAAACAAGCACTGATGGCATTGAGGTTTTGGCCCGAGATGTGGGTCGACGCAGCCGAGTGGTGTTTCGAAAACAACATTACCAAAGACGGCCTCGATGTCGGCCTAGATCTTCTTCGCCAAGGAATCGCTGCAAACCCTGAGAGTGTGCTCTTGGCTCTGAAGCATGCGGACCGTATCGAGGCTACCTATCCAATCGAGGAAAACGATGAAGCAAAGATCGCCCGTGGTCAAGCCGTACGAGAACCCTACAACAAGCTTCTCGACACTTTGTACGACCTCATTAAGGTGCTCAAAGATCGTGAGGAGGCAGAAACCACCAGAATCAGGGAGGCTGCCGCACAAGGAGCGTCTGAACAATCAAAAGCTGACTATGAGGATGAGGATGAGGATGCCCAGGTCGCCAACGAAAAGGCCAGGAAGGAGAAAATGGAGAAGCAGCTGGAGGCGGTAAAACAGGGCTTCGCTGCCCAAACGCAGCTCCTCTCCCGGACTGTGTCCTTCGTGTGGATAGCACTCGCCCGCGCTATGCGCCGTATTCAGGGCAAAGGAAAGCCCGGTACTGCCCTCGGAGGAATGCGTCAGGTCTTCATCGATGCCCGCCCACGTGGCAGGTTGACGAGCGACGTCTATGTCGCAATGGCTCAGCTTGAGTGGACAGTGTACAAGGAGCCGGCTGGAGCCAAGATCTTTGAGCGCGGCGCCAAACTCTTTCCTGAGGATGAGTACTTCACGGTTGAGTATCTCAAATTCCTGCATTCGCGAGATGATTTCACCAATGCTCGTGTGGTGTTTGAGACTGTTGTGAATAGGCTCACCCAGAAGCCTGAGTCGGTGTATAAGGCAAAGCCGCTTTATGCCTACTTCCACAAGTTTGAGTCGCAATTCGGAGAACTGGCACAGATCTCCAAGCTCGAACAGAGGATGGCTGAGCTGTTCCCGGAAGATCCGAAGCTGTCTCACTTCACAGCAAGGTTCTCTACGGACAAGTTTGACCCCATCGCAGCGCGCATCATTGTGTCACCAACAGCGCAGTTGAAGCCCAAGTTTGGCATATTGACATCCATTGAACAACGGCAATCAGCTTCCGTTCAAGACTCGCCACGGCCCCAAGCTCGACCATACGCAAGTCCTCGGCCTCAGTTTCTCCAGGCCAGAGACTCCCCCAAGCGACCTTTCCCGACTGAAGACTTTGAGGATCTCCCTCCAAGGAAGGCCCTGCGCGGAGATCATCAGGATTTTGTGAGGGGGCAATCGCCTCTGAAGGGAGCGGCGGGCCGACGACTGGACCAGCAACGACGGGGTGGTGCATCCCACACTACGGCTACCCCTGTAATCCCTCGCGACGTAACTTTCCTCCTTGGATTGATTCCGCCGGCACACACCTACAATGCGCAACGATTTCATCCTGGCGGGGTAGTACGGCTCCTGCAAAATACCGATGTGCCTGATTTCACAACATGGAGACACAGGGACCCGAACCAGGCCCAGCGCCACAACCCACAGTCATCCTCACATAATCGCCAAGCATCCTCCGACTATCCTCCACATCACGGTTTCCAGAGCCGGGACTCACCAAATCCCCAAGGTCGGCCCAATAGCCCATATACTGGCGACGGAGCCGCTCGTGGTCGCTTAGTGCCTGGTGCTGCGACTTATAGGCAATCGTCGCTGCGACCCGGGTCCAGTGGCTCTTACGAGCCACCACCAGCTGCCTACTCCCAGCTCGGCCATGTTCAAGCCCAGCAGCCTCATTATCAGCAGGCGCCACCTCAGCAGCAAGCTCAGTATGATGGTGGCGCTGCATCTGGATGGCCGACTTACGGTGCCGCTCCCCCAGCCGGCGCGCCTCAAGGCTATGGCGCTCCTGCTCCTGCGGGCTATGCTCAGATGCCGCAACAGCCTCCGGCGCCTTATCAGCATTATCAGTATTAGTATGGCATCATGCCAGATCGGAGGGGGGTTCCACGTCGATGCTGGGACCAACCCTCATTGAGGAACAAGTGTCTTGGACCAAGCACGTGAGCTAGACCTGGAATTGGCCCATTTTGTTATGGGTATTGGACATGAGCTTGGCTTGCCCGAGGTATCGGCCACGACGCACGGCGGACGAGCGGCCCTCGCGTTGGGCAGTGTGTTCGCCTCTTATCATGTATGATTAAGACCAGAGACTGGAAATCGATCTGGCTAAGCATTCAGGTTGCATGCATGTTGTTTTGCTGGCATTTATCACTGGAGTTTGCTGCAGGATCGAACTGGAGAACCGTGTCGATACTGCGCCACCTGACGTTAGATAGGCAGGTAGCCCTTTGCATTTCAAGTTGCGCTTCCTGGGAAGATGGTAGCTTCTGCTGGAGGCGAAGTAGTGATTTCAGTTAGTGTATATAGCGAAAGCTCTATGTTAGAAGGGAAAACAACCGTTGATGTTGCCTCAATAACCAATCCTGAGGTATATTTGCAACCTGGAAGTCTTCTGAATTACTTTTTTCCCCTGGCATAAGGTAGATATCTTCTCAGACCTGTGCCCACCCACACAAGGTCATGGTTCGTTCGCTTAAGATTCGCTCAAGACGTGCACGGTCCATGGACACGGTTCACCTGTAGGCTAACGACACAGTGTCGAAGTGAATGTAAGTAAGTCTTAAGGTTTGCTATTGATTCTTTGTTGATCTAGTTTCCTATTTTGTCCTCTCATCATTTGTTTCCCCCTGTGAACGTGACAGACTCGTGATCGTCATATCCAATATACCTATCTCTTTGTGACATGCCGATGAAGCGAATCTTAGCCTTCCATCAAGTAAACATGCCTACCGTACCTAGTCATGATCTGTTCTGGGGAGAGCAGCTCGATCAAGGGAAGTGTCCGACATCCTGATTTATAGCAAGCATGTGCTGATACTAGGAGTATGAGATAGTTGGATGAAGCGTTTTCACGCCTTTCTACCATCGTCAGCGCCATCCCCCTCTACATTGGAAGTATAAACAGGAGTCTCGCTAACCTCGGGAGTATTTAGGTCATTATGACTCTGGGGTCGTCATGAAATCTCAAGTGAGAACAAGCTGCCATCAGTAAGACCCACAGTCTTTTTGGTTCAAGCTGGTGGATGCCTTTTGGACAGGATCCTGGGCGCCATATCCTCGCAGTCTCATGCCAGAGCGAGCTATTGGTTCAGACTAGCAGCCTACCAGGTGTTGGAAGACTTGCCTTTGGCGAAGAGACTGATGGATAACATGACTTCTTTCTGACAGAAGCAAGTGCTTCCTCAGAATGCCCTTCAACTGCTAGTTGGCCTATGCGGGGATTACGATAGAGTGTTGAACATTGGCTGGCTTTCATCAGACCCATCGTCAAGTGGCGGGCATGGAGCAAGTTGGTGTCTCCTCTTTATATAAGGTATATATCATGGCAATGCCTGCTCGTGGAAACCGAATCAATTGATGGAAAGGGGCAATTTCTCGAGCCTGTACCTACCTCTAACGCGTGCAGATGTCGTAGTGTAGCACTGTCCCCAGTACCACTATCACTACTCTATAGTGTGCTGCTTTTGGCAAAGGTTGCTGGATCTCACAGGGAGGTAGCGTACGGTCTGCCAAGTGGCGTTCTGTTTGACGGTTCTCCTTGGAAATTGGTTTGATGGCCAGTCTCTATCGAACCCCTTTGAGCAAGATTATGGTCATGATGTGCCCAATCTTGCAGTACGTACATCTCGGGCACTTGGGACCTTATGTGAACGCTCTTCACGACCCAAGGGGTAGAGAGGTGCTCCATTTGGACTGTATCAAGGTCTTGTGTATCCCCCCCTTTCTTCGTCTTTCTAGGTACAGGGTCAGGAGTCAGGAAGACAACATTTAGGAGCAAGAAGTTATGCCTATGGATTCCCATTGCCCTGAAGAACAATGCTGTCCTGCGAGCAGGCCATCTGTCCCGAATGAAAGGATTTAAGCCTTACTACACAAGTGTGTCGACAGTCAAATTTGAGTGTCCCGGAGACTTCGTGTAGTATATCGAATGACTTCTGTTCTCTATCAAGGCTTTCCAAGGCATTCTCTCGTTGAGTTTGGCCGGCGTAGGCCAATGATTCTATTTCATTACCTCAACTACAGCATAAGACGGATTCTTGCTGCGGTGTCCCACTTCAGTACCATCTTCCGGGCTTGGAGTTCTGAACGGACAGTACACCTTCCGCTTCCAGGTCGCAACATATCCGGTCCGCCGGGTCCACTTGCCCTTGTGCCGACTGGACTCCGATTTGCCGGCCCCGTCGCCGGCCTGTTCGCCGACCCCGTCGCCGGCTGTTCGCCGGCCCTTTCGCCGGCACATCCTGTTGATTGGACGAGAAAGCTTTGCCGCCGGCAGGAGTGTCCGCTCCTCCACTGCGGCTCATATCCCACGTGCTTTGAGGTGCTCGTCGGCCAAAAGGCATGAAGGTAAACAAGTCTTCCAATATATCAACCACAAGCTCTTGCATCTCCTACCATCTCCCTTCCCTTTCCCTAACCTTACCTAACCACCGTCTTTACCCTCTCCCCAGCCTACATCATTCTTCAACCGACAACAAAGCCTGAAGGCAAACAAGCATTGGCTCCCAAGATCCAGCTTTATTCTTGTCTGAGGCGAGACAGACTGTTGGGGATTATCCTTTGGTAAGTTTTCGTTTCCAATATCCAATCTTCCTGTCAAGCATCTGGCCTTGCACCTTCCTATTGTTGCTTAACCCTCCCAGGCTTAAGGTGCCTATCCAGCAGCAGAGTTCCTGCCTACCTAAGGAATCTCTACGTGTGAGTACCTAGGTGCATATCTCGAGCTTCAACGCTTTCACAGAGTCACTGCAGCTGTCAAAGCCTTTCTTGCACTCCCTTTCTCGACTTCCCGCCCTTCCCGACTCTGTCACGAACTTGACCTTGTCAACCTACCTTGCTGATCTTGGACTTCGGCAGCACAGTACCTAGGCTCTACGAACCTTCTCACTCACGGCTACACAGCCTGCGTCTGGAAAGACACTCTCACTGGTAAGTCAACTGCAGCATTACTGCTTCCTACCCTTATTCCTAAGGTAGATACCTCCTTCCCTACATTTCCGGGCGGGATTTCGTTCTATTCAAGTTCGTCAGTAGCAGAGCCCTTTGACCTTAGCTTCAGAGTTCTGGAGCTAGTCTTACGCGTCTTGCTTAGAAGACACTACCCGCCTCAACTTCTTTCTATTCCTCCCACCTAGGCGCCTTTCCTTACTTTCCCAAATCCTCTAACCCTCAACACCTCCAACCTTTCCATCCCGCTCAGCTTCAGCTTCCCATCTTCATCTGAAGAGTAGTTGAGCCTCTCGATTCCTGGTAAGGTCTTTCTACCTAGGCACCTACCTACTAAAGGCTGCTACCATTATCCTTCCCTGGAATTAATCTTCCTGATTCTTCTGCTTGGCTCTGTTCTTCCTCAGACGATTAACTGACATTCAACAACAGATTCCTGTCAGTCCTTGGGCCACAGCGGCTCTTGTCCAGAATCCTTGGTAAGCTTCTCTTCCAGTTTTGCTCATTTATTATCCTCAACCTTGTTGCCCTCATCATCATACAAGCTGTCTTCTTCACATTTGCCACTGCTTTGAACAGCTTGCGTCTGGAAGGTTTTCATCTTTCCTGGGCTGCTGCTACACAAACAACACCGGCAAAGTCAAAGACGGCAAGCGCTGTCTGGCTTCCAGGAGCTACTTCCTAACCTTGACTTGACTGGCTTCCATAAAATAGAGCTGACGCTCGCAAATTCCTTTCTTTACCTTACCTTCCTTACTTCCTTTCCCTCCTACCTTCACATCTCACGACTCGATCCTCATCCTCTATCCCAATATTTTCGGGCTTTCTCTTAGGATAGACTTGATTTCTTCTGGAAGACCACGTCATCCAGAGCCTCTGATACCTAGGCTTTGAGTTACCGATCTCATAGCGTGGTTAAGCAGGCTAATCAAGCACCGAACAGAGCCTACAGTGGTGAGTGATTTCCCTTGATTCGAGCGAGCTTTCTTTCCTTTCAAGCTTTCAAACTTCAGCTGCGATCTCAGCCATTGGGTCGTCTTGGCCATCTCTGTTTCAGATCATTTGTCTCCTCAATATCACATCCCGCATTCAGTCTGGGGAATAATTGGCGTTGAAAAGACATCAGGCTTGGCCTTCGGCATGAGAAGCAAAATCCTCTCCATTCTGAAGTTGCCAGCTTGAACGCAAACTTCCCAACACTAGGTCTTGCCTATCTTCTACACATTCCACAGGTTTTGCTCCTGCCTTCGTCCTCAGGATCTCTATTCCATCTCTGATTATTATTGGCTTGTCCCCCCTTTCCGTCTAAGCCTCGCCCTTTCCTTTCGACGAGATATATCTGAATTTGTTGGCTGACAACCACTCTACCAGATCTTCAAGTCGTCCCGGTCAGTTCCAACTTGACCACATTACTTCATCGAAGTTCAAATATCCGCAAGTTGTCCCCTCTATCTTACCTTAAAAATGCACTTAACGGTCCGCTTGGAGCCAATGCTAACTGCCGATTTAGATCTTTCACCGCAATCATGAGCGCCTCCGGCTCTGCCAGTGGTGCTCAGCGTACCGGTTCTCCCGGTCGCAGCAACTCCCCCGCCCGTCTCGGTCGTTCTCGTTCTGGGTCTGCCTCTGGCCAAGGCACTCAGTCGCGTGGCTTCGATCGTTCGACTTATCCCCTTCGCGACAAGGAGGGTGTCAGCAAGCGCCTTGATCTGCCGCCTGAGGCTTACTATCATGTGAGTCGGGTCCTAAGCTCTGCCATGTCACTGCTGCTGACCGTCAAACATAGAATGAGGACACCAAGCACCCCTTCGCCAAGCGCCCTGGCTACAACAGCAGCGCAAAGCCGTGCAAGGTGAACGTCAACCAGTTCCGAGTTACCAGCATTGGAAATGTTGACGTCTACCAATATGATGTAAGCGTTTTCATCCTTGTTGTGTTTTTCATATCACTTACACATCGCAGCTCGCTATCAGCCCCATCCCGATCAAGCCTATCATTATCGAAAAGATTTGGGGCGCTCCCAAGTGTCAGGCGGCCCTGGCCCAGTATCCCCGTCCATGGATCTATGATCGCCGCAAGCTTGTTTGGTCTACCAACAAGGTCAAGGAGCTTCGCATGACGATCAACATTGATGAGCACAAGGGACGTGAGTCCAATGAAAAGAATACCTTCCATGTCATCCTGCGCAATACAGGTACCATTCGGCTGCACTCTCTTCGTGCCTATCTCGATGGCCAGATGGGCTGGGATAACTCTATCCTGGAGTGCATGAGTAAGTCTCCCGATCATGTCACTCGAGATAATGTCTGCTGACGTCTCTGCAGATTTTCTTGATCATGCTATCCGCGAGACTCCCACGAAGAACATGAGGGCGATCAAGCGCCTTTTCTTCCCGCGTGACTCCAAGCGTGCGGATCTCACCAACGTTGTGGAGGTCATCCAGGGCATGTATGCCTCAATCCGCATGAACCAGGTATGGAAACCCTGAATCCGAGATACATTATATCATCTAACAATCATGTGTAGTCCATCAAGGAAGGTGGTGTTGGTCTTGGCATCAATGTCAACGTTGCCAACTGTGCTTTTTGGCTGTCTCAGGACTTTGAGCAGCTGGTTCGAGAATACATCCGCGCGTATAACCGCAAGTGGGAGCAAAGTAAGTTCTTCCCCAGATGACACGATGCAACGGTCAACCACTAACGAGAATCACAGCTACTTACAATGATCTTGCCGAGATGCTGAAGCCGGTCGTTACAAGGAACCCTAGTGGCCGCGACCACTACGAGCCTTCTGAGGCGTTCAAGATCATTACCAAGCTGTACCGCATCAAGTTCCACGTCAAGCATCGCGGCAAGGCGGAGGACGACAAGGAGTACACCCTGAAGCGCTTTGCGTATTCTCCTGCGTACGGCCCGGATGGAGGCAATGCCAAGCAGTATACTTTCGAGAAGAAGGAGGCCGGCAACATGACTCGCAAGATTTCCATCTTCGAGTACTTCCTGGAGCGGTACAATGTCGAGCTTCGGCTTTGGAGGCTGCCCATTATCGAGAGCTCGCGGGGTGGAGCCTACCCGATGGAGGCCTGCTACGTGCCTCGTTACAATCGGTACCCCTTCAAGCTGTCTCCTATTGAGGTACGTCGCTCGAGCTTCGATATTGCTATCAACCACTAACATCCTCCTAGACTGCCAAGATGATCAAGTTCGCTGTTCAGCGGCCGCCACAGCGTCTTGCTGACATCATGTCCAAGGCGAACGCCCTCAGCTGGAACACTGACCCGATTCTCAAGGAGTTTGGAATCAAGATGGATCCGAACATGGCGAAGGTCAATGCACGCCTCATCCCGAACCCCGAGATTCAGTTCGGCAGTGGCAAGCATAACCCTGGCATCACAGGTCGCTGGGATCTTCGCGGCAAGAAGTTTTTCAAGCCAAACCCTCAGCCTTTGAAGTCTTGGGCCTTTGTGGCGGTCGAGAAGGCAATCGACAAGCCAGGCCTGCAGAACTTCGTCAAGGTCTTCATGAATGCCTACCGCGGCCACGGAGGTCAGATTGCCAACGAGCCTATCCTTCTCGATTACCCACCCGGTGCACAGCATCACTACATCGTCGAGGATGCCTACAAGAAGTGTGGTCAGACTAACAAGGCCACTCCTCAGATCATTTTTTATGTTCTGAAGGATCGCACCGCCTGGATCTACGAGCGCATGAAGAAGAACGCGGATTGTCGCTGGGCCTGCCTTACCCAGATGATGCTCATCGATCATGTTAAGAGGGCGCAGCCCCAGTACGCCTCGAACGTGGCCATGAAGGTCAATGCCAAGCTTGGCGGCCAGACTTCCAGGATTCCTGGTACAGGACAGAACTCGGCCTTCTTCAAGGCTCCTACCATGATGATTGGAGTCGATGTATCTCACGCATCCCCGGGCTCCAACGCTGCCTCGATGGCTGCCATGTGCTGCTCCATGGACAAGGATGCCGCCTACTTTGTGGGTGTCGCCGAGACCAACGGCAGGCGCGTCGAGTGTTTGCTGCCTCGCAATGTCCGCTCCATGATGCCTACACCCATCAAGATGTTCTTGAAGAAGAACGGCGTGGCCCCCAAGCACGTCTTCTACTTCCGCGACGGCGTCTCCGAGGGCCAGTTCTGCCATATCATGGAGTATGAGATCAAGGCGCTGCGAGCCGCCTTCAAGGAGGTGACCGGGGAATGCCCGAAGATCACCGTCATCATCGCTACCAAGCGCCACCATATCCGGTTCTTCCCGGACAAGGCCTGCGCGGACAAGAATGGCAACCCTATTCCTGGAACTCTGATCGACCGGGAGGTGACTCATCCGTTCCAGTACGACTTCTATCTGTGCTCGCATGTCGCCATTCAGGGCACTGCCCGTCCGGTTCACTACCATGTGATCCATGACGAGGTCGGCATGAAGCCCGACGACCTGCAGAAGATGATCTACCAGCAGTGCTACCAGTACATGCGCGCCACGACTCCGGTCTCGCTGCATCCTGCTGTGTACTACGCCCATCTCTGTGGTGCTCGCGCCCGCCAGCACGAGAACGTGGCCACCAGCGACCAGGTTCCTCTTGTCGCCAAGGACTGGGTCCAGGGCCGCGAGGCCGGCTGGGGTGCCAAGGTCCAGCAGCCAGGCTCTCTTGCTACGTCTCAGATGGATCCCACGGAGGCCGAGCCCCTGCTGCCGATGGGTGGCGATGAGGCTCGCGCTGATTCCAAGGAGTCATTCATCAATGGAATGTGGTACATCTGAGCTACTTGTGGTTTGGGTGGAAGAAGAATTGCTCATGAGATCGACGGGGAGGATGGTTTGAGCTGATATGCGTTGGTTTATTAGTGGTCTCCAACGGATCTTTGCACTTTGTGATGGTTCTTTGGAGGGATGATTCCAAGTAATTACTCTCCTCCACAGACAGGCAGGTTACAGGCCTTAGCAGAGATCAATCGTCAATGGCATTCGTACATTCGTCTCTTATCCTGAAATGTGACACTTGAACGTATTCAATCGCTATGATCACGCTGTTACGAGTTCTGAGTAGACATCTTGCTAATAAGTTATCGCTAAGGTGGTCCAGGCAGTCTCCCTAATGGGAAAGGCTTGCACTCCGCCCGGATAACAGTTTTGACAACACACTCGTTTGGATACCCATGCGTAATTGGTTTGGTCCCAAAAAACAACACAACGGCGATGGTAAGATGCTACAGAGAACGGTTGAGGGTACTTATCGGTGTCAGGGGGCCAGTCTGATCTTGACGACCTTTGAGGACTTCTTCGGATCAAACACCTTTCGAGGAAGAGCAGGACGTGAGTACATTACACGCTCCATTAGAGAAAGGTTCCAGAATATTTCATAAATCGTCTCCTTTCAAGGCTAGAGACCCGGCATCATAATGATAGAAGCCTTGACTTGACCCTTGCGCAAAAAGAAGCTTTGCTGGGATATGTGTCCGTCTCTCCCGGCTGAAGATTGTGCGCCAATGGTTTGACTGAGCAAAATATGGTACAGGTTTTGGATTGTCTTCTTTTTGACAGTGATAGAACAGCTCTTGTGCGAGGCCCGGCACATTACGGAGAGAGTTGGGCGCATTACCAAGGAGGCACGATACTTCTACCCGCATGTTATCGTGGTGGTGCGCTCTGTCAATTTGGGCCAAACGGTCATCCAAGTGAGCATCCCTGAATGCCGAGCATGCGGAGTCATGGATTGTACCGGCGGTAGTAGCATGGGATACTGCAGTCTGATTCCATGATATAGAACAACAGAGGTGGCCAGTCCCTTGACAAGAAAGAACACTGCATACAGGGAGGGCTAAGACGAGCAGGTACCTACTGGGACAGCCTGTGGGTGCCACGGGTTTTCGGGGAGTCGGACCCTGGATCGAAGAACTGGGACATTCGGATTCAGTTCAATTAAGGTTGCGTGGGGTCCGAGAATCGCAACGAGGTGATTCGCTGGAGATCTTCCCCACATCAACAACGTCCACATAAAGCAACATCAAGCAACCGAGGACAACCTCAAATAACTAATCATGGCCCTCATCTCGATTCCAACCATTCGATCAGAATCCCACCTCTAAGCCGTGTACCGGAATCCGGGCTGATAGTCCTCCTGCAAGCACGTCAGTTTCTCGGCCATAAAGGGTTCGGACGCCCTCCATTTCCTAGTGATCTCTTGGCTTCACTTACATCGCTGTCCTCGAGTTCTCTCTCTCCCCGGTCCGCCTTGCCATTGAGCCGTCGGAAGTTGAGCGTGAGGATGCCCACCAGGATTATGTTGAGGATCGCGCAAGCGAGACATGCGTACAGTCCTGGCCTATAGTTGGGAGAGTCTTGCGACCTATTTCGCTTGCGTCAGTATCGACTTGGTGCCAAGAAGTCACCATCACCCAAATCAACATCGAGGGCTCGGCTTACCGGAAGACCAAACTGCCACAAATTCCTCCAATACCTCCGAACCCGACCAGTGTCGCGCTGCAGAAGGCTCTTTTCCACTGACCGCGGATGTTGTTCGCCTGGTACGACATGGCGGCAGGGACGTTCGAATTGGCACCGGCTGTTACCAGGAAGACGCCGAAGTAGCGTACTGCGGCGCTCTTGGCGAATCCCATAATCGGCAGCCCGATGACGCAGAGGAGCATGTTGATGACAATCACCAGTCCCCGATGGCGGTACTTATCGCTGAACCACGCCAGACCGAACATGACCATGCCGGCAAAGGCATATGGTGGCGCGACCAGGCACTGCGCTGTGCCAACATCGAAGCCCATGTTGACCGTCAGGATGATCGGGAGAAAGAACGCGAGCGCATATGTGATGGTTGTCGTGCCAAAAAAGATCAAGGCATAAGCCCAGATCTTCCAGTCGAGGCCGGCCCGGAAGAAGTTGCCCAAACTGAAAGGCAGCACCTTGGCGTCACCTCGATCTGCGTTGACGCGCGCGCAAATCCAGGCCTTCTCTTTCTGGTTCAGGAAGGCCCAGGACGTCCGCTTGCTGTCGGGGAAGTCCACGAGCAACCAGTAGCCGCCAATGCCAAGAAGGCAGGTAATCAGGCCCTCAATCACGAAGATCCAGCGCCATCCGCGAAGGCCGCCCAGGCCTTCCATATGCATGACCTATAGGGCTGTGTCAGCGAGACTGGATATTCGAGTCCCCGTTGTGACGAGGGTTTGACTTACACCATATGCCAAGATGCCAGAGAACGCGGAAGCTACACATCCGAGCAGATAGAAGACCGAGTATCGCTTGCCAACCTCATCTACAGTAGCTGGTCAGTTTGGGTCCCCGAATACGCGCTCTATTGAAACACAACTTACACCTTGTGTACCAAGTGGAAAGCAGGTATACGCAGCTGGGAAAAAACCCGGCCTCGAAAATCCCAAGGACTACCCGAAGAGCGGCCATCTGTTGCCAAGTCTTGCTAAAACCCATGCCGATCATGACGCCGCCCCAGAGAAGTGTAATCATGGCAAGATGTCCCCTAGGCCCAAGCTTCCGGACGATAACGGTCGATGGGGGTTGGCAGACGATGTAAGTGACAAAGAAGACAAGAGTTATGACTGACTGTTTCACAAGTTAGAAATACGGCTTCGGGGAGGTCCAGAGCTTTCAGCCAAGCCAACTGATTATCGACCATGACACTTACATATCGGGTGCCGATACTCAGTCCCAAGTCCTTGCCCATACCAGCGATATTGGCAGCTCCCAAGTTGGTACGGTCCATGAGCGAGACGCAATACATGGCACCGACAGTAACGACGAGGCGGCGATCGATTCTCTGGATGATCCTTTTCTGCTCTTGGGGCGTGAAGTCGAAGTCATCGACATGTGCGACCTCATGCTTGACGCCGTGGGCTTCCGAATCGCCGACCCCATGTTCGGCGTAGGGTTTCTCATCGGTCGCAGACATGTTGGTGATAGTTCACTTCCTGTCCTTACGTGGTCTCAAAGGGAGAAGAATCGAATGGAAGGACGATGAGGTTGGGGGAAACCTGGAGCAGCCTGTGATCGACTTGACCAGAATTAAGGTTGTTCAGAGGGAAGGAGAGCCCATGCAAGCTGCCGATCGCAACCATGTTTAGGATGTGCGAAGATGCGACTCGCCTTTATACATGTCTGTGTGACCGACTGTGACTGCCGTTCAGATCACGATTAGTCCACGCTGTCTTGCCAAGTGCGACCCTACAATGCTGTGGTACTGTGGTGCCCCCGGCCATGCCTACACGAAGGGAGACGCGCTTTTGTTTCGTGCTTGGCTCTTCTGGCTATCCTGGAACCTGGACGCCAAGCGTTGCAGTCGGTGTAACCCCTCATCTGATGGGGATAAACCGAGGTAGGCTTGCCACTCGCTTGGAGCTCTCCTTGAGTCACGCCTCTTGTTTCTTTTCTCAGTCTCTTTGAGGTCACTCATTCCACATCGATCGGCACGGTCCTTGGACATTGGCCAGGCCACCTCGCCTCCTAGCTCGTCAGGCTCGTCTTATCGTGGAGAGCGCACTAACGACTGCCTTTCCTCGGATCCGTTTCCAGCGCTAACGGAATGCCGCGCGGGGTAGCGCCGTGCGGGGGAGAGCCACTGCTACGTACCAAACGTTACCGGGCCAGTCAAGAAGCTTAAGTGATGGGGTTTGATCGAGGAGATGCCTTCCGCATTAAGGCCTGTCTCCGCACAGATGGCTGGGTTGGCCTGGGTTGTGACCACGAAACCTTTTCGCGAGAGAGCACATCTAGACCGTGCTTCTAGCGTGTATTCTTGACTCGCAGGACGCTATCACGTAGTGTCTCTCCAAGGTTGGGTTTGGATTATCGAGTGCCACGTGGACCAGCCCGACGGTCAGGCCATCAGCTATTATGCCGTCACATTCGTCTCCGAAACCGTGGCTTCGGTGCAAGAGTTGGACCGGGTTACAGTGCTGCCAGATCAATGCGTGTGTATACGCACGTATGTACATCACGGAGCTTCCGTCGTCATCACTTCCCACGACCGCCGCTAGCAGCGAGGAGTGACACAAACAACCAATATCTGCGTGCACTACGGTACTTGGCAACTTCTGAGCCTCCACAACAAAGGCCAAAGTTATTCACTAGCTCCGGCTCCTGAAACCAAGTTTGGACGACAATTTGACGATTAACTGCACCAGACATCACAAGGAACTTACTTAGTGGCTTAGCATCTCACGCCTCCTCGAATCAGCATGCCATCCAATTCACCCATCTGCCCATCCTCCATCACGGTTTATACATGCTCACAACCATGCCACAAACGACACCAATCGAGCGATCTTTGCGAGTCTGCCAAGCTCCCCAATGCACTCTGAGATCTGGGCAGTCTCTGCCAAACCCACACGCATTCCGGCGGAACATCTCTCTTGGCAACTCCTCTAAGGGAGCCAGATACTGCTGAGCCGAGGCAATTTCTCTTCTCGTTCACCGCATATTCTATCGTCCTTTGACTGGCGGAATGGTCCGATTGTTACGGATCACCGTAAGTTCAAGAATATCCCCCGGGTCCAGCAAACACCCCTGCCAGATAAACGAGGTTGCGCATCGCTATCTATGGCTGCTTTACCGACCCCGACAGTCCATGGACCGCATAGACTGCTTCTAGCCATCATTTGTTTATTTCCCTGGCTATTTGGTGAATATTTGTGTGGTGACCGCCTACCAGATACTGACTTCACCATGGTCGGTGATTGCTTGCTTCTCCAGCCTCCTTAAGAGTTTTGTTTCTTGTGGCCTGGAGTCTATCTGCCTCCGTGCGTTGAATCTCCACCTAGAAAGTGCCTGTGTCCATTCAGGAGCGAGGAAAGGTCATATTGGAGGATCACATCGAACCCAGGGCTTCATCGGGCAGCTTCCTCTCCGTACACTCTGCGGCTCTCTTCATTGAAAAGTGTCGGAAAAATTACTGCGAACGAGGACGATTGGGCGTCATTGAAATATGTGAAGTTCCCCAGATATGCCTTTTTTTCGAGCTCGGGTCGTTATGACAAAAGGTACAGTCAAATAGGGCCGGTTTGTTACAATTGTTCAACGACTACCAAGTGAAAGCGTAATTTTACGGTTGATACTGTTGTGCTTATACCTACAGACGTTGCAGTTATGCATTTGCTAACATGAAGGCGCGAGATTATCTCATTTATGCGAGCGAGAATACCATGCTCAGGTCACTCACAGTTGAGTGTGTATAGCCGTAGCCTCTGCCTACTCGAAGTCGGCTAACAGAACAGTGCCTCTGCTACCGGATTTTGATACCTCCAGAAGCGACATTTACTTCATAGAGGGGACCACTTCACATTTTGCAACCTCAGATGAGCGAAGGAGATGATCTCTTATACCACGAATAGGGGGGAAATAGTCGGTTGAGAAGGCTCCTCCTTTCTATTTGAATACTTCTACCGACACGACCCAGGCCCCAGGGGCAGACTCTATCTGACAGCAGGGATCCAGATGTACCAATGATTCTGTTCAACTTCAGATGGTGTAACAAGCATATGTTCCTACAATGAATATTTCAAACCTTTCATTTTCATGGAGATTCCTCAATTTTCTATCGTGATCCCAAGTCTTGACTCACAGCAACTGGATTTGAGCCGAAGAGACACGAACCCCCGTTGCTCACCTGGCTGGTGCTTCGCTTCACAATAGTGTTTGCCCGAACACTCAGGGCGCGGAAGTGGACAGAAGCGCGTGAGGTCGCATTTAAAACAGACAGTGACTCTGAGTAGATTGCATATTTTGTATCATTACACCCTACATACGTCTCAATCAACCACCCGAACGGCCTGACAGGTTCCATCACCGCAAATAAAGTGTATTCGCAGGTCAGTCTTCATAGTCTCGTTTAAAGAGAGCTGAAAATGGCCTCCTGGTTATAACAAGGCAACTTATCGGTTTCCTAGATATCACAAACACGTCGTGTCGTCGCATCATCGAAAATATCAAAACTCCAGACATTTACTCTGCTCAAAATGTGCTTGTTGGTCTGCCATACACTAGTTGTCATGGTACTGATCTTGATGACGGTGATATCTTGGACGGTGGCCGTTCGCACGGCACTGACGGATCGAAGCACCATTACATCGTCGATGTATCCTTCCGCCTCACCTACAATAACCGATAGAGTTGCCTTGCGGATCGAGTCGTTTATGGCCACCCTGTGGTTGTCATTTCTAGGCCTGCTGTCACTAGGCGTGGCAGCGGCTAGTCTGAGCTTTGGTCCGAAGGAGCGGGACCGAACCGAGCACTACAAGATGGTCTAGAGTATAGATGAAGCTGGAAGACCGACAGTTCTATTTGCAATATTGGCACGAGTATGGCCACATTCTGGAACTTGTTTCACACATGAGTAGTCATGGCTTGGGAAAGAAGAAGGAATATCGTCCTTGTTTGTCTCCCGCGGTGGAAGTCTAGGCTGAAGAAAGTCGAGCAAGTCAGGGCGAGATGTAATAGTACCTAGTCGCGGCATCATACTCGAGAATGACCTCTTTTTCCATCATACCGACTGAAATGACAACCTGCCGCCATAAATTCAGCTCGAAGGCATTGGACATCGAGCCAGGCACCACCAGGGCGCATAGGTACCGCGCATACCCTCCAGCGCGGTCGTCTTTGGGGTCGGTATGGCTGCGCTCCTCCGGACTGATCGTGGTTCCGAGAGCATCTACCACGGTCTTTAGTACAGCTTCAGCAGGGCAAAGTACGACTGCCAGCTTGATGTGTTGTTCGAGCAGGTCGATGGCCGAGGAGACTCCTGGCGCTGCGCTCCAGCTGACGACCATGCCAGGGCGAATTCGCTTCTTAAAGGGCAAATCCGTGCTATTCGGACTCAAGTCCCGACTAGACAAACGGGGAGGAAGTCCTGGAGAATCCTCTGTGGCCACCGGTTCCGTTGATAGTGCGCTAGATTTGATCTCATCCGCCTTGGGACGAACAATACGCAGCATCTCAGCGTACCGCAGCGTGTTCTTGCTCGGCCCTACATCAGCCAGACTTGGATTGACACACGCTATCACGACCGTTTTGCACGCTTGACTGCCAGCAGGGTCAAAGACGTGTTTCAGGACCTTCGTCAGTGCGCTTTGCCGGAACGGCACGTGTGGCTTTCGCTGCTTGGACTTAGGCCCGCCTACGAGACTCATGGCATCTGACATCACTTTGCCGCGGATGCAGTCCTTAAGGACAGAGAGGCTCATGTTGATGTCCCGGGTCTCGCGCATGCGATCCGCTCCATGTGCGACGACATCGCGAGCGGCTTCGGAACCGGCTAGGTCGACCAGATATAGCACTCCCTCCGATGCAACAGTTGAGTTATCGATGCGGATGCGGCATATTCCATGTGATCGTGATGAAGCGCCATTTCTAAGAGTGGGAGAGGTCTGTCTGAACGATGAGGCGCGTTCAATGAGGCCCATCACCTCGGCCCTGTCCTGGACAGAGTGCTCCTCTGCGCCGGCCAGTTGCGTGACCCCAAAGGAGTCTTCAAGAACTGATATAGGTTTGCGCGAGTTAAGCAAGTCGTAGGCGGAGTTCCCGGCCAACTCAATGAAAGTAAGATGGACTCTTCTTTGGCCCTCGAGACTTCCGTCAGTCAACGCTCCAGCAACGAGTTGCTCGAGGCGGCTGATCGTAAATGTTTTGCCGGAGCCAGTCTGACCATAGGCGAAAAGAGTCCCGATGCCGCCATTCCAGGCGAAGGAAACCAGGTCGGCCACAAGGTTATCATAAATCTCTTCTGTGGTCGTCTGAGAGTCGAAGAGGCTGTCAACCTGGTATTTGAAGGACTAAGAGTGGCTGCAGTCAGTAAGGTTTCACATAACAGAGAGCTGTCCCATGCTCACCTTCAGTATCGGCCGCCCTCGTGGATGATTGTAGAGATCATGGATGTCTACGGCGCCGCTCTGGTTTGGACGTGGGAAGACAGCACACGGGAAGCCGGCGGCGACGTCCTCGTCTAGCAGAGGCCGTATTCTGGCGCCGACAACCATGTCGGGACTGGGTGTCTCTGTCGCCGCGTCGGTCGCCCTGGACGCAGGCGTAGGTTTGACCGCCTTGACCAGCTTCTGGTACAGGGAAGCATTTTCAAGGTAGAATTGATCCATGTTGCACTTTTATTTCGAGCTATGGTGAAGTTCTGAGCTTATCCCTCCGGCCTCTTATGAACACAGGAGAAGAACATGATATAACTCCGCAGACCGGCATGGTTGCCATACTACTTCCATGACAATGCCCCTTGAAATCAGTTTGTAAACATGCGCAAAGTGGCAGCCTGTTGAGTGCTCAATGGCAGACTGTTGCCTGGACGAAACGCGGTTCTACCGGTCCAGTGCAAGGTGCCCCAGCTTAGATCCGCTTTCCTATTTATGTAACGAGCTAACTGTATATGGTAAGCGCGAAGATGACGTGGGATGGACCCTTCAGTCATTTTGGACCTACCCCACGTTTCCGATTTAGACCTACCGTAGTACCTGGAACCTTACCGGGCGTACCGTAGGCTTAACCCCACCATCACCCTCGCTCTTCAACACTCCGCCATGCTGGATGTCGCCGGCCGCTAGATTGTGACTAAAGCCAACGGACTCCGGCACATCACGATGGCGAGTTTTCTTCGAGGCAAACAGGCGGGCATGCAGAAAGACCTCTCTGCAGGCATCCAACCAGGTCACTTCTGTCCTGACGAACAGTCTCGCTATGGCATCAACTCTCAGATCAGGCATGTCTCCTTTGTCTCTTGTCTCTTCAGTCTCCAGCCCTACCAGCAGCCCAGACTAACCTGACGGTGGTGCTTTCTCAGCTGTCTCTCCTATGAACCCGTACAATCCCTCCTCGCAGTTGGTACGAACGAGTCCAAGTTCGGTCCAGGCAAGATCTACATCTTTGGCCAAGGCCGCGTCCAGAAGTTCATCGATCCACCAAGTCCGAGGTCTATCCGCCAGCTGCATTGGGTCAATAACCGTCTCGTGAGCCTCGATAGCCGAGGCGAGGTTACCATATGGAACCCGGATACAGCCGAGCGCATCGCCGGCTTCGTTGCTGGCCATGGCGCGGCCTCTCTGCTGACAGACCCCTTGCTGGACTGGGCCTTTATCGGCATGAATACTGGCGACATCATAACCTATGACCTCGACCGCGAGC
Source organism: Coniochaeta sp. PK30-01 (assembly GCA_023628855.1). Classification (NCBI taxonomy): domain Eukaryota; kingdom Fungi; phylum Ascomycota; class Sordariomycetes; order Coniochaetales; family Coniochaetaceae; genus Coniochaeta; species Coniochaeta sp. PK30-01. Next base: position 122,392 of record JAMAJW010000067.1, read on the forward strand.
GCATGTGTCCCTTCAGGATACCGAACCTCTGGCGCTCACAAGACGCAAAAGCAAGGGCAATCAGCCTGGTGGGCATGCAGCTACACCCCAAGGATATCGGCCAGCTGTTGGTTGCGTACTCGCACGGCGTCGTCATATACTCGTTCAAGCAGGCCCAACCCGTGAAATTCTTTGAGTATCAGGTACCGCCGGGAGCACCTGGTGGCAATGGAGAAGGCGTGGAGATACTGCGAAAGCCCAGAGTGACTCATGCTGCGTGGCATCCGACAGGCACATTCATACTTACAGCTCACGATGATGGCAGCCTTGTGTTTTGGGATCCCAAGGACGGCCGTGTCGTAATGGCGAGGTCACTCCGCGACACCAAGGTCGACCAGCCCAGCACAAAGCGCAGCCAACCTACTCTGGTGGAGCCTTTCAGAAAGATCGCCTGGTGTTGCAAAGCAAATCCTGACGACACCGGTCTGCTCATTGCCGGTGGACACGCCCTCGATGCTCCCGAGAAAGGTCTTACCTTTATCGAACTCGGCCCGACACCTATATACGCCACTTCATCGTGGGATATACTGACAAATCACTTCCAAGGGAAGCGTCAGCACACCATTCAAACACCTTCTGGAGCTGAGGTGGTCGATTTCTGTCTTGTGCCTCGACGATCACCACACTTCGCTGGCTGTCAAGACCCAATTGCTATCTTGGCTACGCTCACATCAGGGGAGGTGATTACATTGAGTTTTCCATCTGGATATCCTATAACTCCTACCAACCAGCTCCATCCGTCATTGCAATTCGTCCATCCGTTCGTGACTCGTTTTACCGTGACAACTATGGACCGCGGGAGATGGCTGGCCATGAACGAAGCGCGAAATCGTGGAGAGCTGCTGCTGAAGGGTGGAGCCGAGGCCCCGAAACCTCGGAGGAGGTTCGAGGGTCGTAACATCATCCAAGTCGCCCACGCAGACAGCACAGTCAGGATATGGGATGTTGGGCATGCCGATGAGATGGAGAATCCGACCCAAGTCCAAGTCGACGTCGCAAGGGCACTGGACCGGTACGAAGACGTCCAGATCACGGCCATGGACATGGCTGAGCTTACCGGGGAGTTTGCCGCGGGTACCAGATCTGGCGAGCTTGTGATATATCGGCAAGGGCCGAATAAGTATTACGGGCGGGATCAGCCGCAACACCTGGACCCTAATCCAGGTGCTCTGACAGACATCAGCTCGAGGACTGAGCCGGGCTTAAAGCAGGGTTTGCAGCCGTTCGTACTGTACGAAATGGCGCAAGGGCCAGTCACCGTGGTTAAGGTTTCCGACGTCGGGTTCGTTGCAGTTGGATCCGAAGGAGGCTTTATCAGCCTTATTGACCTCCGAGGCCCGTCGGTGATCTACCAGGCATCGGTAGCAGAGTTTGCGAAGCAAGAAAAGAGGTCTTCCTTGTTCAAAGGCCATTCGACCTCTTCAACTGCAAAAGAATGGCCCACAGCCATCGAGTTTGGGGTGATGACGCTGGAGGGCGACAATTACTCCAGCATCGCTTGCTTCGTCGGTACGAACAGGGGCCGGGTGGTCACGTTGAAGCTCCTACCATCAGGCCAAGGATACTCGGTGAAAGTGGCTGGAGTTAGTCATGGAACCGATAAGGTAGTAGCTATCTGTCCGATTGTGTCTGATACTGGCGCGCCAGCAGCTGCAACAGGGCCTATCGTCGCTGCTCTTCGCGAAGGACGGCATATCAATGGTGTTTTGGTTGTTGGTTAGTTCCCCGTTATCTTTTCCTCCCCCCTTTCCGATACAGTGCCTGATTCCGTCTCTCACAGTAACATCTTCGGAAATTCGCCTCTTCAAGCCCGCGACCGCAAAAGGAGCGTCAAGATCTTTCGACGACACTCTCTGCGATGCAGCTGCGGTTACCGAATACGAGATGCGCGGTTTTGCTGTCGTCGGCGTATTCGGCACCAGCACCAGGGCATTCTCATTGCCCGGACTCAAAGAGATTGGCCGTGCATCTCTTAAAATGTTGGACCCAACGCGTACTCCCTCATCGGTAGTCACCAAGACAGGAGATATTTTCGGCTGGACCGGACCCAGCGAGCTCACAATCCTCCCTGTCTGGGGAGGTTCGGGCAGGCCGCTGCAAAACTCAAAAGACACTCTCATCAATCCGGACCTGGCCATGCCGCCGCGCCCGACCATCAGCAACGTCCAGTGGATCAGCGGAGTGCAGTATGTCAGCCCGACCGACCTCGATCTGCTCATTGGCGGACCAGACAGGCCGCCTAGCAAACGAATGCTTGCTGCTGCCGCTGCCGAACAGCGACTGGCGAGAGCCGGTGGTGGTGCAGTCGGGGCCGCTGGGAGCAGTCAGGAGGGATGGGGCGATTATCTGACCCGTCAGCTGAATGAGAGAACGGAAAAGCTTAATCTCATGGGAGACAGCATGGACAATCTTGAAGACCAGAGTGCTGGTTGGGCAGATGATGTGAGTAAGTATATCAGCAAGCAAAAGAGGAATGTTATCCTTGGTGGGATCACAGGGAAGTTCTTTTAAATGGGTCTTCGCCATTTCATTTTGCTCGTATCGAGGGTTCGCGGTCTTGTCAATCTGAGGGATTATGGGCTTCAGGGCAGCTGCAAAGGGTTTGGCTCTTATGGTATGGCTCTGGTTTGGGTCCATTAGGTCCCCTGGCGTTATTGAGCTATACTCTCGGTATGTAGCTAGAACCGACGCCATTGCAAGTCTTGCCTCACTGTAGCCCACTCAGGCACACACGTATTGAGTGAGGTGATGTGGTGGTCTTGGAACAGGGCAGTCAGTCAGTCACAGCCGGCGGATAATCTGCCGAGGAGAGGGTTCCCGCAAGTTGATTGTGCGGCAGGCACCCTTGCTTATATACAAGTCTTCGAACCAGCAGCATCTCCGCACGATTACTGTCGATCAACAACAATATGGCTAAACAACCGCTTCTAGTTCTGGCCCTAAAGCGGAGTCGCCGCGCAATATGACGGCGCTTTCGAGGTTCCGCTACCCTCTTGACGCTCGATATGCCGCAGACTCGCGGATTCGTGCTTCCCGTCATAACAAGCATGTCATTCTATCAAGCTCTAGGGCTCTGACACGAGACTTCAGGGCTATACACGGCCCGAGTTCGCACCCACGCTTTGATAACATCCTCTACTCTTGAAAAGGGGACCAGCGAAGGTCTTGGGGTCCCATCTTTGATCTCCTTCAGACGAACAAGTCCTGGTTATCACTCGCCACAATGAAGACAACAATCCACTCTCTTCTCCCATTCATGTGCTTTCTGGGAAGCATTTCTCCATCCTCAACTGCGTATGGCGCAGACGTAGCCGTTAATGGTTTTCCGTCGCCATGGGGCAGCGGAGGACCTGATGGATGGGATGAGGCCTACAAGAAGGCGCGCGAATTCGTATCAGGTCTAACGCTTGTTGAGAAGGTTAATCTCACGACAGGCACCGGGTGGGAGTCGGATGTGTGCGTTGGCATGACTGGGTCCATACCGCGGCTTGGATTCAGAGGACTGTGTACACAGGATGGGCCTCTGGGCGTGCGCTACAGTGAGCCGTCACTGCTCTGGTATCGCTGCAAACATTCTGAACTGACAGATACCAGCCGAGGGCAACTCGGCGTTTCCAGCCGGCGTCAATGTTGCAGCAACGTTTAGCCGCGATCTGATGCGACGGAGGGGCATTGCGATGGGTGAGGAGTTCCGTGGCAAGGGGGTCGACGTGCAGCTCGGACCTGTGGCTGGACCGTTAGGCCGCGTGCCGGCAGGAGGGAGGAACTGGGAAGGGTTCAGTCCCGACCCGTACCTCACCGGCGTGGCTATGGCTGAGACGGTAGGAGGCATTCAGAGTCGCGGGGTTATTGCTTGCGCGAAGCACTATATCCTTAACGAGCAGGAACACTTCCGGAACTCGATGGATGTGAGGCTTGATGACAGGACCATGCACGAGGTGTATCTGTGGTAAGGCACTTCTCTGTGAAAGTGGTGGTTTTGCGGCAGAGCTGACGCGTATCGCCGTAGGCCGTTCGCAGACGCGGTCAAAGCCGGTGTCGGGTCGCTCATGTGTTCTTACAACAAGATCAACGGCTCCTGGAGTTGCGAGAACGAGTGGACGACCAACTACCTGCTGAAGAACGAGCTAAACTTCCAGGGATTTGTCATGTCTGACTGGGGAGCCCAGCATACCGGTCCCTTATCCGCACTCGCAGGACTTGACATGACAATGTCCGGCGACGGCGGTCCACCTCCTTACCGGTCATACTGGGGAGGTGCCCTCACCGAAGCAGTCTTGAACGGGACTGTTCCGGTATGGCGCTTGGACGACATGGCCGTGCGCATCATGGCCGCCTACTACAAAGTCCACGTGGGCAACTACACGGACAGACCAGACGTCAACTTCTCCTCCTGGACGAAGAATACCACCGGACCGCTTCATCCTTCCTCAAATTCCTCCTGGACCGTCGTCAACCAGCGGGTCGACGTCCAGCGCGACCACGGTGCACTCATCCGCGAGATTGGCGCCAAGTCCATCGTCCTGCTAAAGAACAGCAACAACGCCCTCCCGCTCCGCAAACCAGCCAGCGTCGCCGTCATCGGGGAAGACGCGCAGGACACACCGGGCGGTCCGAACGCCTGCCCCGAGCGTGGCTGCGACAAGGGCACGCTGGCCATGGCATGGGGATCCGGCACCGCCGAATTCCCCTACCTCGTCTCCCCGGCTACGGCATTACAGCAGCGGGCCCTCCTCGACAAGACATCCTTCGCCAACATCTCGAGCAATGCCGGCATCCGCGGCGCCGTGGCGGCAGCCCGCTCCGCGGAAGTGGCCATCGTCTTCGGCAACGCCGACGCGGGCGAGAACTTCATCACCCTCGCCGGCAACGCGGGCGACAGGAACAACCTGACCCTCTGGCTCGGCGCCGAGGAGCTCATGCGCGTCGTCGCGGCGGCGAACAACAACACGGTCCTCGTCCTGCACACCGTGGGACCCGTCATCATCGAATGGGCCCGGCAGCACCCCAACGTGTCCGCCATTCTCTGGGCCGGCTTGCCGGGCCAGGAAAGCGGTAATGCACTGGTGGACGTGCTCTACGGCGCGGTGAACCCGCAGGGTCGCAGCCCGTTCACCTGGGGCAAGAGGGAGGCGGACTGGGGCCCCATGCACGTCGACTACACGGTGCCGAACCCGAGGATGCCGGCGCAGGTGTTTGAGGAGGGTGTATTTATCGACTATCGATATTTCATGCGGCAAGGCATTGAGCCCAGCTATGAGTTCGGGTTCGGCATGAGCTACACGCGGTTCCTCTACTCGAACCTGTCGGTTGTTGCCCACAATGGAACGACGTACAAGCCGGCGAGCGGGATGACTCCTCCGGCCCCGACGTACGGGGAGGTGAACACCACACTCGAGGCGAATGTTGTACCTGAAGGGTTCCAGCGCATCACACCGTATATTTACCCGTGGGTCAACGAGACCAGCTTCCGGCTGGGCTATGGCTCCGGGAGCGTCGGCCCCGCTGCCGCGTCGGACGGGTCGGCGCAGCCGTTGCTGCCCGCTGGCGGCGCGCTGGGTGGTAACCCGAGCCTGTACGACGTCGTGTACACCATCTCGTTCGCCATCAACAATACCGGACCTGTATTCGGGACCGAGATCCCGCAACTAGTGAGTCTCTCCGTTTTCCTGGAAGGGCAATCTCTCAAACCCAACATCAGCAGCGCAGTGCATTTTTTTCTTTTGGGGCAGAATTTAATCAGATCTTTGTTAGTATCTCCAACTCGGCGGTGAGGCGAATCCCTTCGGCGTTCTACGCGGATTTGACGAAGTCCCTCTGGCTCCTGGCGAGATCAGAACCGTTATATTCAACGTAACACGCCGCGACATCAGCAACTGGAACTCGGCGAGCCAGAACTGGGAAGTCAATGGCGAGGACAAGTTCCTATTCATCGGCGGTAGCTCGCGCTTGTTCAACCTGAACGCGACGCTACCCAAGATCTGGTAGGTTCGAACGAAGAACGTTGATGATTCGGACTGCATCAGTCGGAATCCTCATAGTATTCAGAATAAGAGGTAACTTATAATCCGACGGACTGAACGAGAGGTCCATCTCAGTAGTAGAGGTGTGAAGCCCTATCATGATGGTCTTTTTGACAAGGGAAGGCAGCACAGAGATGTTAAGTCGAGAAGGGAGCTCAGAAGCGTAGAGATTTCGCACATGTGATGCGTCGCATGAAAAGTGACAAAAAAGTCAGACACCATCGATATTTACCAAAAAGTCCTACTGAAGTCAAGACCCCCATCCCCCGGCCCCTGGCTGTACCCCGAAACCAGTACCAAGCCCCCCCCCCATCCCAACCATGATGAGTACTACCATGACATAGCTCAAACGCCGCGGAATTGTGGTCCTCTGCGGAATCCTAGGACAAATTCAGGTACCACATGTTACCGCCGTTATCCTCTGCCGGTTCCCGATTACCAACGCCCAAGACGCGAGGGTTGAATGATGTGATGTAGCAACCTCCTGTTCCGCTCTTATACCAAACCCACCGCCGTATGTAAGAGCAATAAACCATCGATAATGCGAACTCGAGAAGCCATAGTAATAAACTGAAAACAGGGAAGGCAAAAACGCTTAGCTTCTGAAAATCGGTATAGAACACACAGAGCGAGAGGCAGCAAGGGGGTATATGGCCTGCGAGTAAAATGGAAAACAGAAACATGATTAACACAAAGATCTGAACGGAAGTGTCATAAGTCGTACAACGTAGAGGAGCGCAGAAGGCCGAGACAGGTCATCCTTAGTTGAGAGCGTGCGGACGGACGGACGGCTCAGAGCAGGAAGTCGAGGTTCATGCGTCTGGCAACGCTTTGGCAGTCCCAAACTGCAACCCACTCACCGGCATCCATCAGACGCCAGACTTCCCCGAGGACTTCGGCTACACGGTCCGTGTGGCGTAAGCCGGTGTAGCCTTTGACCGTTCGTATGCATTTGCGAACTCGGTCCTGCTGGGCCGGGGTGAAGCAGGCGGAGCCAATAACCAAGCATGGGACGAGGAGCAACGTCTGACTTGGATCGCTGGGCTTGAAGCTCTCGAGAATTGTCAGAGATTCCTCGACTGCAAGAGTGATTCTCGGATCATGATTCATTGGTTGCCGGATGGGCTTTGGTGAATTAGCCCTGACATCGGTAGGCACGTTTTCAGTGCTCGAATCCTGCGACGATGGATCTGTTCGCGGGTTGGTACCGATATTGGAAGCGCTCGCAATACTGCTTGGAGTTGCCAAGAGCTTCGGCGACGATGCGCAGCTGGCTGGAACCGATCGAGGCGGTGTGGTCACGATTGTAGATTGCATTGGGAGGGAGGTTGAGGAAGAGGACAAGGACGAGGCAGGTGACTGTGACGGAGGATAGATCGTCCTGAAAAGGTACACCCACATCATCTGCTTATAGAGCAAACCCACTCTGTCCCGGCTATCGCCCGGGGGGAAGTGAGGAACCCACTCTTGGATAGCTGCATCAATCTCAGCGGCTTGATAGAGGCTCGTGTAGTCAACGGGATCTATATGGTTCTCCATATTCGACCTGATGATGTGTCGGATCGTGGTGATGTGCGATAAGTGGTTGAACAGTCCGTCAGCAACTCCAAGGAGACGCGGGGGATGGATCGGAACGGAAGCCGCCCATGTCCCAGAAGCGAGCCTCTCCGCATTGCCTTCCGGAAACCGGATCAGCTCGTCGGCAAAGATGTGATACTGAAAGAACTCGCTAATGAAAGCCAAGAACGCCGGGTCCTCTGGTGGCGAATGCTGGATCAACTTGTGATATGCCTGCAGATGAAATCGATGCTCTCCTCGGGGATTGCCTTCAACCATGGTCTCGAGTATGAAGCATAGCATCTGGCCGTAACGACCCGATAGTATATCTTTATAGTCGGGGCTGGATCTGTCGACCTGACGGGCAATATCCTCCAGCAGCTTCTCGTAAGCTTTGGTGTGGTGGAAGTCGGATCTCTGTTGCAAAGATTCGAGGTTTGTCGACGGGTTGTTGCGGAGAAGGTTTAACCCATAGGGGGTGTCATAATCGATATGTTTGCTTGAAAGTGAAAGGAGAGAATGCATGAGTCCATGATGCTTGACCGCAATTGGTACAATCATATCCTTGAAGGCGTTCTTATGTTCTCCTTCCACTGTAAGAACGCTGCTGAGATGTTCGTTATAATGCTTCCAGAAGATCCTGTCCTCGGCCGTCTCCAGGCCATGGAAAATGGGTTGCATGGTTATTGACGGCAAGGCATCAGACTTTAGTCGATCTAGACCGACGTTAACGAGGCTCAGCTGACAGGAAAATAACTAAAGGCGCGTGGTCCTTACCTTCTTGAGCTCTCTCTTTGCCACTCCTCCAGATCTGTTTCTCCGGATAACCCTCGCAAAACACCGAGTTCTTCTCGCAATTCATACCTAGAGTCTGTGAGATGGAGGCACAATCGTCTTGCAATATGATTGGATCACTTACAACGCGGCTTGGCTTCATCACACTTCTTCTTCCGCTTGCGACACGTGAGACAGCCAGTCTTTGAGCGGCCTTTCGTGATCTTGTTTGTAGTCACAATGGGGGGCAGGGGATGCTTTCGCGGACGTCCTCTGGGGCGTTTGATTTTGATCGGCGCGGCTTCAGTTCCGTTCGGAGCGACCAAACTCGAAGGTACTTCCTTCACTTCGTCCAAGCGAAGTACGTCATCTTCCAGTGGCTCTAGCTTGGGTATAGTCATGATATCGTCCGATCCTTGTTCCCAGTGGATTTCTGTATCAGAGCCGCTGTTGTTGATACCAACCATGTCTTCCGGTCCCACGTATTCCAAGCTCCAGGAGTCGTTAGACGAACCCGAGGCCGAATGGATCATGGTCGGGGTGGTACAAGGGCCAGAGGAACCGGAGGCATAAGTGCCACCACTATCAGCATGGCCACCGGGAATATCCATTCCGTTGCTGATAGGAGAGAGCTGTCCTGTGTGAGAGACGCTCATAGTTGAGCCAACCGACATCGAGACCGGATCGGAAGGGAAATGGTCCATCCATAATGGTGAGTTCGGCAACATGACGGAGTGGCCATCATCGGATTCCATACTGTAGCTGTCTGACCACGAAAGATCCCCATCGTCGGACACGACAGAGAGATGATGATCCATAGTTCGTCAATAACGAGACCATGCCAGCAAGGTCAGAACCTTAGGAAGACAATATGCGGGGGGTCGAAGAGGATGCCAGCTCAGTTTTAGCTCTGGCGGCTCGGGATGCGTATGAGCAACCGACAACTGTTCCTTCACGGGAAGTCAGCTAGTGGATTCGGTCGACGATCATATATCCGGCCAGATCCTGGGCCCATGGGCGACAACAAAAGACACGGAAATGTGTGTATGACAGGATGGGGGTGAGGGTTCTGGGTATCCGGACCAACGAGCGGGAAGGAGACGATCACAGAATCCTTGCGGATCAATGAACCTGGATGGAGTTGGTGATGTTGATCACAACAGTGCCAGGAGGGGAAGCGAGCATTCGTCTCCAGGTCCCTAGGTGAAATGCTTCAGAGAGTGGGGATGCTCGTCCTTCTTCGGCCTCTGAAAGCGTAACTGGGGACGACATGGTGGGCAAAGTGATTAACCGATCCAAACAGATAGAGAGGGGAACTTGGCTCACACATGCGGGAGCACCCCGGCCCTCCGTAGACATGCGTGATGGAAGACGGAAACGATCAGACGAGCCTCGGACGAAGGAGCAAAGAAACGACAAAACTCACGTTGTGGTTCACCCTTGGCTCTAGGGATCCAGAGTGTGCGGTAGCTACGAGGAGAGAAGAAAGAGGAGGACGGGAGTCTTTGCGACACGGAATGACGGGGAAGGAGAAGAGGATAAGGAGACTGTATTGGAATACGATAGGCACTCTCGAGGAAGCTCGTTGCCGGTTCGATAACACCCCACACACTCGAAGGAGGAATGGACATCGAGTACTTGCGCTTGGCTGGAGGTGGTGATGGAACCTGCAGATTAGACGGCTAGCATGTCCCGCACGTCCAGCTATCCAGCGAGGACTCGAAAGACGGGGCCAAGTGAAGAGACGAATTTCGGTCTTGGCAGCAACACCATGTGTCCATCTCGTCCGTGTTTCTCGACAGGACGGGTGCCAGACTGTCGACCCCTCCTTTTCTTCAAGGACATGTACCGTGGAGTACCTTGCCATGTTGCAAACCTCATTGGCTGAGACAAACTACACGGTACGGGGGAGTCGAATATGGGATCTGTGGGGCCAGAACAAGGGCCGGGGTTGCATGCACCTGTGTCTAGCGGCTGGCCCGTGCAAAACTGGACAGCTTACCCTTTCTTACCTTGGGTACCTTACCTTACAACCTATCTTAATTACCACACCATGCCACAGCACTTTTGGGCGACAACCTGGCAAGGGAGCGGGGAATTGCTTAAACCAAAGAACCCGTCGAAAACCTATAGGAGGTTTAACTCTCCGTAGAGATGTCAACGCTTTATCATCCTTGGAAAGCCTACTCAAGACCAGACTTCCGGATTGAGCTTATGGTGCACCGGGGTCTGAAGGCGTCTCACATTCGCGGTCGACATTGAAGTTGTGCTCTGCTTCGCTTCGCTGGGAAAGCCTTGCATACATCCGCTGGCGGAATGACACCCTTTTCACGTCCTCGAGCAGCTTCACCTTATCCCAACACTGAGGATACTTCGAGAGTATCGCATACCCCCGCGACCGAGTTGGCCCTCCCTCCTCTTGGCGCCGGGGCAGCGGTGCATCATTCCGGAGCTTTGTTGACAGCATCTCCAGACGGTATAGCGAATCGCAAGCGTGGTTTCCTGTCGAAGTGCACCTCTTCTATGCATATATTGCACTTGAAGCTGTAGCTGGAAAGCTGCTGTGACACCCTACCTCTTCGCTTAGGCGAGCGTTATCCTGGGCTCCAAGCCGCGTCGAGTACATGGGATGATATGACTTTGCCATCCCAGCTATTACAGTGTAAGAGGGCTCTCTCAGGGGCACAGTGCTTGCCTGAAGAAGAATCAATGGACCGTCATGGCCATGATTCTTCAACAGAATACGAGGTAGGAGTTGCCATTCAGCAAATCTCCCAGTAAAGGAAGCGGGTGAGACCGGATGATCAAGCCTCGAACTTGAGGCTCCAGCGGAAGCTGAAGCTAAGGACAAAACATCTGCTGTCTTAAGGAAGGCCCCCTCTCTGTCGATCGGTTCACCTGCCGCCGCTCGGATTTTCCTGTAAGACATGCTGGTCCTTCAGGCTAAATACAGCATTGGGGGGTGGTGAGATTTCCCAACCTGCCAACCTGGTCTGCAGGACCTCGGTCTCTCAGGCTAACAGTAGCTGGGTAGCTGTTCGCGGGACCTCCCGAGCGACGATAAGCCTTATGAGTACCTTACAAGTTACGAGAACACCAAGTGCGTGTGGGTGTGTGGGACTTTCATGCTCACTTTGCGGATCTCGAGCTTCGACTCACATTCAGGTTTTACATGGTATGCTACCTTACGTTAAGGTGTAGCTTACCTTAACTCTCTAAGGTACCGACCGTACCTTACAAGGAACCTCTCAAATCGCTTCCTTCTCTTAACATGTGTCTGTCATGACACATGCTTTTGCTAACAAGTAGCAAATGCATCTTCCCATCTTTGTCTCACCTGAGCACACCACCAGATACACCACACACCACACACAACACACGACACCATCCCTCCGCCATCCAATACCTCTGCCGTACCTTAGTACCTAGCGACATGTGCTCACATTCCGATATTATTCAAGGCCCAATGTGCGTCTTATTGGATCGGTTCCAAAAATTGAACCGTCCTTGCTCTGTCCCGGCACACCAGGCACCCCCGCCCCCGCATCAGAGGCGATATGCCCGCAGTCGATAGCGGTGCGCCACCGACTTCGCCCTCCCAGAATAAGGCATCCATTGGATATATGCCTCTGCGGGGCAAGTCTAGGTGTGCGGCTTGCTAGTATGTACCAAGCTGTTGCATCTGGGATGAAGCTAGCAAGGCAAGACTGTGCTACCTGAGGACTATACACTTGGACGTTCTCGAGTCACGGCGAGGCCTTTTGGCTACCATGGATCCTGCCTGATGTTTGCCCCGGCCTCCTGCGCTCAATGAGGAGATATTTCGAAACATAAGCCCCCACGCGGCGAACCTCCCTGGAAAGTACACGATCGTCGAATGCTGATGTATAATGAGAGTTCCAGTACAACAACGGACGTTGCATTTACTGTGCCAGAGCCCTTCGGCCCAGCGGTTATCAAAGCTCATGGGAAGGTACCTGGCCTTGAAGTACAATACCGGGACTCGGTAATCTCGGGCAAATGTCGGGTGATCGTTGCATTTGGATCTATCCTTACCCCTCTGGAGGATTTGGTGGCAGGGTGGACGGCTTGCCCAACGCGGCCATCCAGGATCGCATTAACGGCACCCCGCAATGCCGAACGAAACTGGTGGTACGTACATACATACAATACATTGTCTGCTTTTAAACTTTTCACAAAGTACTGAGAAGGTGCGTCGTCCTTCTACTAAGGCAGTGAGGCCTTTTCTGGTTTTGTACGGTGCATCGTAATTTCGATGCAGTCATCGTCCAGGATGCCGGAGAACAGCCGTCAGAGACGTCGTCGATGGCTGATCTTCTCTGGCCTGGAACGGAGCGAGCCGCTCAAACTCAATGATTTCAACCCCACAAGCGCTAAAACCCCCCCCCCCCCCCCCCGCCGTACTTGGAGGTACATCTCCAACTACAATTTGGTCGACCCTGCAATGACGTCTCTCCCTAGGTGCCGTAAGAAGCTACCTGGGAAGAGCGTCAGGGCGCAAATAAACACTCCATGCATCAGGTAGCTTACAAACCATACCTCAGATGCTTGTTACGTATCTCTACTGTGTACTCCCTCTTGCCGTACGACTTCCCAGGAGCTATCCGTACTGTGTACCGGTAAGTGTTCGGACGGGAATAACGCCATCTGCGCCTTTCCTCATATGGCTAGCCATTTGCTAGGTCAGCTATCAAGAGTACTTGGGAATACTTGCGCAGAGCTTCCCCCGGCGCCAAACCCCCTGCGCTCGAAACAGGTCTATCGGGATCACGAAACCCCAGATCTCGTCGTGGTGATGTTCAATTCGTAGTCGCAACTGTTCTGCCGAACACAGCGCAGTGTCGGCACCGGGAGTTTGAGTGTTCTTCGACAATTTTGCCTTGGTGGGCATCTTATCAGCTGGATGCTTCTATGATCGCGCATCTCGCCCGAGATACCTACTGAGGGGTGCCGAAGTGCGGCCCCCCACGGCGGACATTGATTGCTGTGACATCACGGTTATAAACCGATTTAAGGTGAATTACATGTTTCCATCAACTTTGTCACCGCAAGGATGTGGAGCTTGCCATCCATCGACGATGTAAGCATCGTCCCTCACCTCTTGTGGTGCATTCGGGACAGGTCGGCTGTTCGAGGCTTTCCGTTCACGGTTGAAATATACGAATACGTCTACGCTAAGTCGACCGACATATTAGATAGCATCAAACAAGCAGCTAGACATAAACCCTCCAGCGTGCACCAGATCTCGCTCATCTCACACCGGCGACGCCAGCCCATTCAATACCCATCATGCCTTGACTACGTACCGTCTTTCCAGCTCCCGCCAGCTTGGCTCAACCCTGCTCTACGCAGCTCACATGCCAGTCATAGCGCCATCTGTCAAGAAGTCCAGCGGGACCCGCATAGGACCAGATGCACTTGCATGAGGCGGTGAGATCTCTGATGGCGATGCCACGAAACCAAGCCGCTTTCGATCGGCTTTGAGAAGGTCTAAGTCACCTTGGAACTAGTCCATTGTATTTTCTATCCTCCGAAATATTGACGGCTCAGCAGGTCTTTCAGCGCGGCGTTCAGATAGCTTACTGGAGCTGCAGGAGACAGCCTCATCCGGACTTGAACAAGTCGTCACACCGCTTTCCTGATGCCAGCGTACGGTTTACAACGGTTTGATTTGATATGTTCCTTGTGATTTCGGCCCGAGTTCGGTTCGTTGTGAGGGCTAGTTAGAGTAGACTTAGAAGCTGCGCAGAGAAGATCTCCGAGGAATCTCAAGCTGGCGCCTCGTTGACGTGGTGGTATCCAATACTATCAAGAGCTCTGAATATCTGTCGCTATCTCGGAACATATACCCAGGTGACGAGAAAAAGACCTCATGGGCAGGTCTCCGTTGTCACTTGTGCACCCCCTGGTTCTCCCTTGCATCACGTCCAGACCTGTTGAACTCTCGGTAGGAAAGCTTATCGGACCTGTCACCGAGCACTGCTGAAGCTATAGCTGGGAGCAATGCCCCTCTTTGGAATATACATAGACTCGACAAGCATATGCTATGTCACCCAAGAAGCAGTGTTGGCAGAGTTTCGGGACGACCGCATTGCTTGTTGATTGCACCCTTTTCCCTCCGCTGAAGCTCATGGGTTGTTACTTTGGAGTGGTTGGACAAAGACGAGTCTAGATCAACCCTCGAGATATCGCGCTCGTGTTTGCCTCTCGAGCCATGGACGGTGCCATCCCTCGCCTCCTTGGTCGACTACAAGCGAATCGGCTGCCTGTGACTGAGGTAAATATCAGCCCAAGATGCGCGGCTCTGCTGAGATCCTCCACAGTGTCGAGATTGATACTGCCATTGGATTATTTTGACACCAGATTAAGCCACCTCCGGGACCCCGGCACATTACGCTCTGTATCGAAGCGTGCGTGATGGCCTCTGGAGTGACGACGACCACCTGTCCTACCCTCCAAGTGATGTATCATAGGCCGAATGCGGGGAATCGGTCGTTCGTTGAACGAGCCTATGCATGTGGCGTCGTCCAGACTGGCGGACGCTGTCGGCTTTGCCATCCGGGGGAGGTGAGCCGTCACAAATCAATCGACATGGTACCACATCCGGCATACCACATGCATATTGGAAGTGACTTCCGGACACCCATTGGTTGCTTGGTCATTTGCTGGGGGCAGTCCATTATACCTCGTCTCCTTGAGTGGACAACAGTTTGACGTACGATCCTAATATCCTCGTCTGTCAACTGCGTCCGGAGACATCCACATGGTCAAATGTGATACTTGTCCTAAGTATACTGTCGGAGCACACAGGCCTACAGGCCATACTTTGTAACATAAGCGCCAAAGCAGATCTGGACTCTCTAGTAGAAACCGCCCAGCTTGATATTTGAAAGGCTGAAGGAAGAGCCTTGGCTCAATCCTGGCGATATGATCGATCATAATGTTACATAGCCCAAACCAGTACTTGACAAAGCAAAAAGAAAAGCAGATACACCTTGCGAATGGCGTAACAGTAGCGCAGTGTCCCGCAAAGGAGGCTGCCAGCTTCCATGTCGCAAGCCACACAAGCCACTCTGGCGCGCCTATCGCTTCGCTCCATCTTCATCCTCCTCCGTCTCCCTGAGTGTGACATCCATCCCCGCACCCGATTTGCGGATCTCATACTTGCCGCCGAGGACCAGGTCCTTTGCGACCAGCTCCCTCGTCCGGCCCAGGCTCTCAATAGCAGCGATCCGGTCAATAGTGGCCTGCAGGTGCTCCCTGAACCCGGGCTCGGCGACGATCTGCTTGAAGGCGCGGTGCATCGGCACCGACGACGCCCGCACCTGGGCGTTGCTCGTGATGCTGAACAGGTTGAGGCGGTCAAAGTCCCGCACAAAGTCGGAGCGCGTCATGATCTGCTGCGCCTTGTGCATCGGGAACGACGGGAGGACGTGGCCCGTCCTGGGGTCGTAGGTCCGCTCCATCTCGTCTTCCTTGTCTACCAGGGCCGTGGCGAGCACGACGGCCGCGGAAGCCCACTTCTGCTGGTCCATGACGTCGTCGTCCATCTCCTCGCCCAATATCCAGCACTGGTTCAGGAACCACGTCTTTTCCACCTCGAGGATGTGGTCGCAGGTCTCTAGCATGTCGTTGCTCCGCGCCACGCGGTTGAGAAAGGTGAGGCGGCCTCCGACGCGGTCGTAGACCTCCTCGAGGATACTTCCCTCCAGAGTCTCGTTGAAGTACCGCTGGCGGTACTTTCTTAGCGCGTCGATGGCCTGCGCTTTGGGTAGGTCCACGACGCTGAGCACCTCCATGCGCGTAGCGAGCTGCTTGAGACGCTCGTAGACCCAGTAGTCGTCGCTGTTGAACACCATCGTCACCAGATTCGAAGCCGCCCACTGCTCGGCCCGCTGCTGTAGCAGCTCGATGAGATCCTTACCGTCCTCATCATCTCTAATAAGATGCATCTGGTTGATGATCAGCACCAACGGCCTCCCTACCTCGGCCCGCCGCTGTAGCGCGACCTTCTCCAGCTTGTTCAGCGCGCGCTCGATGTCCAGCAAGGCAGTGGTGTCGCGCGGGCCCTTCTCGCTGAAGTAGGCGCCGATGTAGTCCTCGTGGAACTCGTAGTCGAGCGCCTTGCCCAGGCGGATGCGGAAGATCTCGAGGTCGGCGTGGGCCTCGAACATGGCGATGCCGTCGCCCTCGACGCGCCGCATAGCCTCGAGCAGCATGCTGCTCTTGCCGGTGCCCTTCTCGCCGATGAGCAGGTGGTAGTGGCCCGTCTCGCGGCCGGAGACGATGTCGTCCACCCTCGACTGCTCGGGCCGCTGGACCCAGTGCGCGCCGGCGGGCGGGTAAGGGAGGCCCTTCCCGATGGCGGCGAGCTCGAGGACCGGGTCGCCGGGCTCGAAGGCGTTGGCCATCTTCTTGAGGACTAGTCTCTTGTAGGACTTGTGGTAGACGTAGCCTGCTATGGCGAAGCCGGCGCCGAGGACGAGGATGGAGGCGAAGGAGGTAGCTGCCGATTCGACCATCTTGACAAGGAGGGTCTCCTTGGGGCCGCCATCTTGGTGTGGTGGCGGCGGATGGGGTTTGAGAGTGGAGTCTGAAGTTGCGGGATGTTGGGTTTTGGTCGTCTCCTGAGCTGCTGATTGTCAGTGTCGGGTGGCCAGGATGAGTCCAGAGGATGACTGAAGGCAAGTTCGAGGGCATGGACATTCCGATAAAGAGTGAAAGCACGTTTACAGCCGCCTATGCCACGCCATAGCTGTGACTAGAGCGAGCAGGCTAAACTACCACAGCCGCTATAGCTCCGGGCTCTAGAGGAAGACCGAACACCTTGAAAGTCGCTATCAGACTCGCTTGAGTCGAGGTGCAGCCTTCGCCAGTATCGGCATTGGGATATTTCTTACACCAGGTGCAGGCTATCCATACAATATACCGCTGCGTAAACATCGCAGATGGTTTAGAGCAAAGAATGATGCCATCCGATCATCCAGAGACTGGCCATTGCATTCTTCAAACAAGGACACATGGTCCTGTACAACAATCGAGGTGGAGCAGTCATCTCGCTTGAGTGACATGCTCACCGTTGCGCGGATTTGCCCACGGACATGTCGCCTTCGACAGTGATCAGAGGCACATGTTTGTTAAGCCAGCAAGGACTACAACATCAGTCTCTTCCCGGAATGCACTGGCAATGACGTTGCTCTTGCGCGTTTACTGGAATTTGCTCCAGTAGTATCATGGTAACGCATTGTCCCTGACGAAGCGAAATGCATCAAACGTACCCGACTGGCGAGAACTGTGCCTTGAGAACGACCTTGCCTTCACAATGGACACGGCATTTCTATGGTGGCTGAGCTGAGGTTGATGGCGTTGAGGACGAATTGCAGGAGATGCAGATGAAGGTCGTCGTGTGGCTGAGATGCGCCACACAACCCGATTCGCGTTCATTTTCGGCACGCGGCTGCCATCATCTCGACCCGACAAGCACAATTGAGAAAAATAATAGAAGTCTAGAATCTATAAGCTGCATAACTTCCCATAAGAGAGCCTGGAAATGTCTAGCATAGCGAAAGACACGCGGTGTTGCGGCATGACGTTGGCAGCCAAGCCCTTGATGTTCACTAGTCGCGTCTTGCCAAGTCAGGCTAGGGAGATATCGCCGGGCCGACCAGCGATCCCCCAGCTGTCATCGTAGCCCCCCTGAAATGAAAAGCAAACAAGTGACCCCCTTTTACCGCGAAACCATCCGCAAAAGGGAAGTACTGCTATTATTAACCCCTTTATTCGCGGACCTTGAGCTGCTTCACTCAGACACACCAGGTCAGCCAGTGAATGACAGTCCCCTAGATAGGTATATATAGAGCATCTGAAGACCGATGCTGTAAACAAGCAATAGGCTTCACACAAGTCTATCATCAGTATGCTTAGAACAATTGAATGCCTTGTGCTCATATAATCACATCAGAGGCTTCGGCCTCGAGGCATGTATGCTTCTCAAGCAAGCCTCTCCTCCTGAAGGGGCATCCTCCTCTCTCTCAGAGTCCGTCGCGAGGACCGTGACTGATGGCTGCGAGATGGTCAACAAACCTCCCGACCAGGCTTCCAAAAGAATCCGCCATGTGTGCAGGTACGAAGTCGGTGAAAGCTTCATCGGCGATAACCGATAAGACCACTCACCTCACACCTTTGCCCATCTCTTCCTTCCTTTCGTTTTTTGCTTCCCTCAATCAGTCAAGCCTTCTTCACACATCACCACTTTCTTCTCAGAAAGCTTTCCCTGTGCTGCAGCAGCTTCCAACAATCCAATCTGTTCATCGTTTGGCCTCACACGCCATCAATATTCCCACCGCTCAATCATCCTACCACCCGATCCTCCCATCACCCAATACCACCATGGCCAGCATTCGAGGAAGAGCCGCCACCTCACAAAGAGAGCCTGAGCCGGCGGCTGAGACAGCCGGCCCGCGGCGCCTCGCGAGAGACGTCGCCCCAAAGTATGAGAAGAGGGGTTTTAACCCCAGACTGTCCGTCATCCACGATGCCCAAGGTACGTTTCGAGCCATCTATCCTTCCCGCAATCTGTCAATCGGATGGATTTGCGGATCTTCGTTTGCCGATCTTCGAGTCATCTGTATCTGGGAGAGCAGTAAACTGACCCGTCAAAAAGAAGAAGAAGAGAAGAACGACCGAGAAGACGACGACGACAATGAAGATGATGATGATCACCACCACCACCACCACCGTGAAGAGCTGGAGTACCCAGACGACGCGCCCACCATCCCCGGCGTCCCAGCCGACTTCCTTCCCCCCTCCCCTCCCGCTCGCCGCTACACCTTCCTCGAGAGCCTCTCCAACCTCAGCGCGGAGATCGACACCTTCGCAGAGCAGCTGCCGTCCACGGTCGGCCCACACCGACTGGACGACACCAAGGCCACCGCCGCCGATGCCGAGCCCGTGCGCGCCGGCACAGCCCGCCGTCTCGCCTCGTCGCTCCGGCGACACGTGACCATGCGCACCGTGCGCGAGAAGTTCGCCAAGACGGCGGCGACGCTTAGCCGCTCGTTTCGCCTGCCCGGCCGCGGCGACGCCGCGGAGGCGGAGGATGAGGAGAGCTCATCCGCCACCTACCGTGCCCCACGCGGCGTCAGGCTTGCTGGCGAGGAATGGGAGGGTAGCCTGGCCAGACGTCTCTTCGGCCGCGACAAGAAGCCGAAGCGGCCCAAGGTGCCCGAGGGCTGGCTATTTGGCCCGCCACCGGAGTAGAGGCGGCTGGGTCTGGCGGAGGTTCTTGTACGAGCAGGGGTGTGTCCTTTTTGCCATTCCATTTTGACCAGGGAAGAGAAGAATGACCGAGACGATGAGGATGAAGTGGCCGGGGACCGGGACAACGATCAACAATATATTCAACGGCGCAAAGACCAAGCTGTCACTCATCAGCCGCATCGAGAGCATCGCGGCCAAGTACGAATGCCCCTGCTATTGCCATATCGCAGGACAGCGGCGGCACAGAGTTCTCGGTTTTCGACGAGAAGCTCGGTCTGCGAGGAGCTATGTCTGGAAGTTCTGAGTTCGTCATCGTGTCGCTGTTTCAGGGACGTTTCGCTAGCTGCAAGTCAGCTAAGATCATGACCGAACCCGTCGCCGAGTCCTAGGATTAAGATGGGGAGAGGCTCTTCCAGGGACGGTTCGATAGCTGCAAGTCAGCTAAGATCATGACCGACGCGGTCGCCGAGTCCGAGGATCAATGCGGGGGGAGGCCGGGGAAGAGGGGGCCGAGTTGCTGCTTCGGATAGTTCAGTAGTGGTGTGGGTGTGCATAATTATATCAACTGGGTGGTCGAATCAGCAGCCAATGCTTTCTCCGTTCCAACACAGAACAAACGCAAGTGACTTGGGCCGTGAGCAATGACAACTCGAAGAGGATGAAAGAGTGCACTATTGACTCTTTAGCACAAGTGAACGCGGGAGAAAGGATGGATGGTAGCTCGAGTCAAGGATACGGGTAAGATAGATGCCGATGCGGGTGCCTTCTGGACCGCCATGGTCAGTGTATACTGCATACACATTTTGTTGTCTCGCGGGGAGAAGGTTCCGGACATGCCATTCTGTAACCTGACAGCGTTCCAGGTCTGCCAGGTCTGCCGGGGAGGTCTGCCGGGGAGGTCTGCCGGGGAGGTCGGCCGGGAAGGTCGGCCGGGAAGGTCTGCCGGGAGTACTACTCATTGGTGCAAATGTGTTTTGATAGACAAGTACGTGTTCGTTCAAAATCGAAAAGCGGTTGGAAAAGGAGACAACCACAAAGGCCATTGCAACAATGTATGAAAGGGCAGTGAGCGTGGACATAGCATCTACGACTATAAGGTCTCTGAATCTGCTCACAGACACTTCGCCAGCAAAGCAACGAGGGGTTTGGACACCAATACCGTCTTGAGTAGCAAGATACATCCTCGAAAGTCGACTATTTTCGTTTCGAAAGGGGCATTTGACCAGCTTCCACACCCTAAAGCTGTTTGGCTCCTCTCGGCTGCCTTGGGCTTATCGATGATCACCTGGATGATGACGGGAGTCGTGTCTCGGCAGTCGTTGACCTCGCTTGAAGTTGACCGTCCATTTCTCGCAAACTTGTGCTGAGAACGGTTCCTTAGACGGCAGTCTTCATGTTGCCGGAAGGAAAGCAGGCACATGGGAATGGTCGAGACTTGGACTTCCTTGCGGGCTTCGGGTACTTCGTCGACGAACCGGACGACATGCTGGTCAGGACTGAGCTAATCAACGCCGCAATAGAGCCCGTACAGCCTCCGGTATCGCAATTTTACCAGTCCTTGGCTGTGAATTGTGACTATGTCTCACCATCACGACATGATCATCGTATCTGAATGTGGAGATTCTGGCAGAAATCCTTGACCCTCGCACGGCAGCCGATCATTGGGACATGTAGACACGAAAGTGACAATATACCATGAAGATTGGAGCGAGCTTATTGTGTACTCTTATTTGCACCGTTTCACGGATGGCCGTTTCACGGGCATTGAAGATAAGTACCTGTAGGCATTGGGAGACCCCGAGCACAGAAAAAGAAAGAACCCTTGAGGGCCCCTGGGAGGAAGGGGCTCTGGATAGGAGAGGTTGGATTATCTTTTGTTGTTAGTGGACGGCATTTCGATGGCCAATAAGAGATAAGGGACCTGCTGGAGCTCCTGCCTCCTTGTAGCTCAAACTCGAGCTCGAGCTGCCAAAGAGAAAATTAAACTTTCTCTCGCGACTCCACAAATATTCTCGACGTCGCGTCTCACCGTGACCACTGACCATCTCTCGATCTCTCTATCTCAGCCCTCCATCTCCACCAGCCAATTAACACCCTCATCCCAGGCTACCAGGTCGCCTAGATCTAATGGCCTTGACCTTTTTGCCATCGGTATCTTCAGTCTCCTAAACCGTCTCATCTGTCGCGCATAAGCATCATATCGCTGTGTTGCGGCCAAGCTCGAGCAATCTCTAACCCCAATCGAGCTTCACGATGGGCAACAACGCCAGTTCGCAAGTGGGGGATGCCGGCGGCGACGACAGCCGCGCATCCTCGCCATTGCCTGGTGAAGACGATGGCTACGATGGTCTACCGAGACTTCACTCATCTGCGCCTTCTGATTTTCACGTCAGCTACTCCCAAAGCGTGGATGCCGTTCCGACATTCTCTCAGCCTCCTCGGCCGGCCAGAAAGTCAAAGAAATCACGCAAGTCAAATCTGCATAGGTCTTCTGATGCGAATCATAACGATGAACCTGATGCTGCGCCCGAGAACAACGACGGGCCAACCGACGATCTCGAAGCAGTCGCGCGCAACCTCAAATCCGAGCCAGAAAGCCCAGAAATATCGAAGAACACCAAGAAGAAGCGCAGGAAGGCTAAGGCTCAAATCTCTGAGGGGAATCAAGGTCAACATCTCCCCGCGCCAGAGCCTCTGCAAGCCAGCGAATATCTCACAGCGACCCCAGAAGCCTCATCAGCCGCCGAGGAGATAGCCGACTTGCCGGCTTCTGACCTCCGCGAAGAGGCCCCGGCGCCTTCGATCACGTCGTCCAACTCGCGCAAAAAGAAGAAGAAATCCAAGACCGACAAGTCCAAGGGATCGCGTCTCGACCTAAACGAGGATCCAATCGCTGGTTCGGACGACGAGGTCGTCATACCATCGAACGATAGGCCTTCGCGGAGACAAAAGTCCCTGCATGGCGACGACGGCAGCATCCGAAAGTTTAGGACCAGGACTTCAATACCCGCAGTCTCTGAGAGAGATGCATTGGACATTGAGGATGTCGTCGAAAGCACGCAGGGCGATGCGCCTTCAGATGCGCCGACAGACTTCCTGCGGCGATCTAGGGAACCTGAGCAATATGGGACGGGCGAAGATAATGTCTCGCCTTCGGTTACGCGCCAAGAGAGACGGTCTCGCCTCACACCAGCTCAAGCCGCATCGGTTTCGCTGACTCAGGCGCTCTCGCCCGAAGCATCTCACGCTCGTTTGTCCAACGGCCAGTCGGAAGCCCAGGTGCAGAATGGGGAAGCAGAAACGTCACCCTCAGCAGCTGATGGGGACGCCATGGACGTTGATACTTCCAATCCAAGACTGGACCGTAGTGTCGACGAAGTGTCTGGCGAGGACAGAAGGAGCCCCGCGTCAGATCATTCAGTGGACCTACCGGACCTTGGTAACCAAGACGAGCCGATGGAGGACGGGACACGATTATCCCCGAGCCAGCCCGATGAAGCCACGCCACGCGCACCAGAACAGGTTGATTTCATGTCTACCCTGGATGACGATGCTCTTGTGGCCATGGCCTCGACGCAGCCGCAGCTTGCTTCAGATGACGACCAGGCCAAGCTGGATCAATCGAGCGCTGCAGACAACGGGCAGAGAAATGATGTGTCCTCTAACGCAACTGGTAACGGTGATGACATCCGGAGTCCATCGAAGGCTACCAACGGAATCAGTCATGGCAGTAGCCCACCCAACGGTGCGCAGACTAGAGCGGGAGCAAAGGAATCGCGGATGGCTCTGGAGTTCATGCTTGACGGTCCGGAACATGCCGTCAGTGCATCTCCCCCAGAGGATGCACCGGAGTCCGAGCCAGGCACCCGAGTTGAACACGGCCGTGGACGTGATTCATCTCGGCCGGATGATAGCAACATGACTGTGGATGAGTCACTACTTGTCAACCCAAACAATCACGAAGCTGAAGCTGCCATGCTACCCACCGATCCGACGGCACACAGTAACGAAGGGCAGTCCACATCACAGCTACCGGCGACGCAGACACCCCATGTCGAGAGGAGTTCAGCACATTCCACCCCTAGAGGTTCGCGTACCTACACCCGGCAGCCCAAGCTTACTTTTTTCGAGAGGAGTGAGACGGAGACTGCCCAGGCGTTCGCGGCCCTGCCGTCGAATGAAGTAACGGCGACACCCAAGCCGACCAAGTCGAAACCTAAGAGGAGACTTCCGGTGGATATTCCTGATGCTGAGCCGAGGTCATCTAAACGACTACGATCAAGTCTGTCAGGTCCCGCAAAAGCGGCCAAATCTTCGACAGACCTGGACACTCCGAGCCAGCCTACGACACGCAGGAAGGCCCCTGAGACGGCTGCGAGGAGCTCAACAGGCTTGCTTACCGGCGCCTTGACCAAGACCGAAGTGCAGCAAATCGAGGGTGCGGTGGAGGCGTTCCGTGCAGAGCATGATTTGACACTGCAAGAGGTCAACACCATGGTGCAACAAAATCCAAAAGACCCGACTCTCAAGGACAATGCCCTTCACGAAGAGCTCTGGTCACGGATTTTGGACGCCTGCCCAACCCGCAAGCGGCAAAAGCTGCTCAACTGGTGTCGTCAGAAGTATCACAACTTCGTTGCTCGGGCTACGTGGACACCAGAGCAGGACCAAGAATTGCGGGAGATGGTGAAGCACCACGGCACCAAGTGGAGTGTCATCGGTCAGCTCATCAATCGGCACCAGAAAGACGTCCGAGATCGTTGGAGGAATTACCTCGTCGCCGGCGAGAACCAGAGGAAGAATCACTGGTCCGAAGAAGAGGAGAAAGAGTTCCTGGACATTGTCGGCGAGGTCCTAGGTATATTCCAGAGAGAGCGGGAAAAGCACCCGAATAGCGACATGTTCAAGACTGGGAAGACGAACGAGGAGCTTGTTGACTGGAATGTCGTTGCCGAGCGGATGCAGCACGGTCGCAGTCGGCTGCAGTGCCAGGAGAAGTGGCGCCGAATGCGCGAGGGCAACAAGATCAATTCGACGATTCTGGCTGGAAAGCTGGAGCCGGACCAGCGCTGGCGCCTGAAGAGGGCCCGACACGAAATCAGCACCATGACCCACGCTGACATGTATCATATCGTGCTGGCCATTACGACGATCGATCGCGACGCCAGAGAAGACAACCGCATCAACTGGAAACGAATCCTCGAGAGCCAGCGGAAGAGATATCACCGCTATACAGGCATGCTCCTTTGGAACCGCTTGCGGCAACTCGTCCCGGACCAGGAGAAGAAGGATGTGCTAAGATGTGCTAAGGAACTCATGGCCATGTATCAGAGTGATGGTGGCACCTTTGCTCTTCCTGGAGATGAAGCCTTCGATGACGCCAAGGAGGAGGCTCTTCTGACGGACTTACCTCTTCCTCGAACGCGAGGCTCCGGAAAAGCCAAGGCCAAAAACGAACAGCGGCGTGGCCCATCCGGGTCGCGAGTCATTTCTGACGAATTTGTCCACGATTCTGACTCCGAAGAAGATGACGGAGCCAACGACGGTGACTCCAGCCGGGCGAACTATAATGGGACTTCGCCGGCACCTGAGGCGGCGGCAGAGGAGCAGAATCAGAATGGTCACGACGACCAGATGCGGGATGCCGACGAAGTCAGCCTCGATCTCTCCAACGACGCTGGCCACGACGACCGCGGCGGGAGCGTAGACTTGGGTGTGAACCTGGCTCCCGGCAATGGACACACTGCCAGTGACGGCGGCGAGAAGGATGCCACGAGCCCTAAGTCTCGCAAGAAAACCCGGCCGGAAACCAAAGCTAAAGAGGAGGACGCTACCCCGAGTGTGAAGAAGCACAGGAAGAGGTACAGCGGGGACATGACGCTGGACGTTACGCCGAAGAAGAACGGCTTCGCGGCCATCAATGCCCCGAAGGCGATCGAGTCTGCCAAGCACGGCCGCAAGAGGCCGCGGGTCGAGGATTCTGCTGACACGCCCAACGGGTCGGCTGAGGTACAGGCTGCCCGGAAGAAGAAACGAGCGAAACGTGCTTCGGATGGCGTGCGGCAGGTCAAGCAACAAGTGCCTGGCGCAGACGGTACGGCAAGCAGCGATGATGACATGGAGGACATCCCGGCGCGGTTGCCCGCTCAGGCCTGATTGTACGTACAGGAGCGTGGAGGTGTAGGAGTCAGGAGTTGTTGCTCGGTTTTGCTTTCTACCACGACTCTATTCGACGTTGCTCTGGACGGCACAGCAGGCGTTAATGGGAGTGGAAAAGGGTTCAGGGACAGTTAGTTGCTCCCTTCTACCAATGACTTGGAATTTTGCTTGATGACGTCGGAAAATCGAACGGAATGGATGTAAGTGGTATAGTACTGGCGTTCTTGTCGTGACGCCTTGCTCTCTGTATTGTTCGACCTACCGGTGAGACACTGTCTTCTTCTATCAGGTACTCAGTCTTAGAAATATTTAGCGAGGGGAATAGGACTCAGGACATCTGCTTCACCGATGTTATAAAATGCTGTGTCATGTATCGTTGACATCGTCATATGTATGTACGTACATACACCTCGTCCGTCGTGCCTCTCCGTCCACTCACCCACAGCTACTGCATTATCAACGGCCCCAGCGTCCTCCAGAACTCGCACCTCGCGCCCCGCCCGCCCTCCCAGGCATACGCGTCCACGACGCTGATATTGGCCTCCAGCCCGGGGCCGACGTACTGCGTGACATTGAGCCCCCAGCTGGCGGCGACCACCACGGCCGTCCCGCCCGTCTGGTCGAAGTCGACCTGCTGCCCCGTCGTCCACGACGGGAAGTCGACGCCCCCGGGGTCGTTGTCCGTCACGAGACCGCCCCAGGCGCGCCGCATGGCCCGGACGACGGCCGGGGCACGGGTGTCGCCCGCCGGGCCGAAGATGGCGGGCAGGTCGGCCTGGTGCGAGGCGTAGGGGACGCTGTACTGGTAGTGCCATGCCTGTCTGGAGGGGCGGCGCTGGCTGCTGGGGGACGACGACGCGTCCGTGTCCGCGGAGGAGGAGGAGGAGGAGGAGGAGGAGGAGGAGGAAGAGGAGAAGGCGTCGGCGAGCCAGTAGGAGGGGCAGACGAACTGGGCCTCGGCGTAGATGCT
This sequence comes from Coniochaeta sp. PK30-01, assembly GCA_023628855.1. NCBI lineage: Eukaryota > Fungi > Ascomycota > Sordariomycetes > Coniochaetales > Coniochaetaceae > Coniochaeta > Coniochaeta sp. PK30-01. Next base: position 149,194 of record JAMAJW010000067.1, read on the forward strand.
GTCGGCCCTCTGCTGCTGGGAGCCCTCGGCGAGGGAGAGCGGGTAGCGAGCCGCGATGGAGCGCAGGGTGGCGGCGGGGAGGGCGGGGAACTCGACGGCCAGCCAGGCGAGGAGGTCCGCTTCGGTGGCTATGCTGGCGGGCACGAAGAGGTCGCCCTCGTGGGCGTTGTTGCCGACCAGCAGGCGGAGGCCGTTGAGGGTGCTGGAGGGCTGGAGCCGGGCGGACGGCAGGGAGGTGATGTAGGTGCCGTCCGTGACGGGGAGGAAGTACCACATCCCCGGGGCGGCGAGCTGGCCCACCTGGTAGTTTGCGGTCTGGAGGGTGCTCGTGTCCTTTGAGCGGAGGCAGGAGAGGACGGGGCCCGAGGACCCGCAGCCGGCTGCGCTGGCGAAGTTGTAGTACCGGCTTGTCGGGACTGCGTCGTCGTAGGGATACTGCGCGACGAGGTACGGCGAGGAGGCGATTGCCTGGTTTGGGACTGGTTAGACACTTGGTCAGGGGGGGGGAAGAAGGGAGAAACCAACATTTTGGAAAAGGGAGGTGCCCAAGGAACCGTTGCGTGCTAGGGCGTGATACATGACTGAGCCGCCTCCGGCTGACTCTCCGGAAATGGTCACCCTAGCAGGGTCGCCGCCGAAGAGGGAGATGTATGACTGCACCCACGAGAGAGCAAACGCTTGGTCGAGGAGGCCAGCATTCACGACTCCGTTGGCCTTGAGCTCGCTCGAGGAGAGGAAGCCGAATGCTCCCAGCTAGAGAGTGTGTTCAGTCCTTATGCTCGACGTTTTACTACGAAGCACATAACTTACCCTATACTGGATGCTGACAACTACAAGCGAGTTCGCGTTGTCGTTGATGAACTCGGTCATATCCTGCGTTCCGTCGCCATAGCCGTAGCCTCCGCCGTGAATCCAGACGAGGACGGGAAGCTTCTTGGCGCTATCGGGCGCCCAGACGTTCAGGAAGAGACAGTCCTCGCTGCCTCCTGGCAGAGCGGGAGCCCCCGGCGGCAGGACGGCGGGACATGCCGAGCCGAATGTGTCAGCTACGGTTGTCGTCCTGTTCGTGGTGGGCTTCACTGCTTGCTTCCACCGCAGGTTTCCTACTGGGGGAGCCGCGTATCGAATCCTGCCATTGTGTCAGTGCTTCATTCCTGAGACGGTCGATCGGTGGGCTAGGGCAAGGTTGGCACACACACCCTTTCCAGATGTTCAATTTGGTAGACGTATTGTGGACGCCTTGGTACAAGGCGTAGCCGACATCTACTGTTAGGCTGGAAGAAGCCGTCCTGACGTGTGGACGGCGTCCTTCCCTTGGTTGCGGCCACTCTGGAAGAGTGTAGCCGCTTGCCAGCACGTCATGGGCCAGTCCGACGGCGAGAATGGCAGCCGCCAGTGCTCTAATTACACCCATGACTTCCCGGTTCGATCTCGACTCTGGCCCCGGATGTCTCGTATGTGCCTAACAATGAGCGACGCCGAAGAACCCGGGAACCAGGAAATGTCGTCGATCGGATCGATCAAGGAGCCTCGCGGCGGTAGAGACTTATATAGTCCACGCATAGACAACATGTTCACTGCGCAATTACCGCTAAATGGGCGGGTGGTTCTCTGGAGCAGTGCCGTCCGATAGTATCTGGGTATCAATAGAAACGTGCATGGGTTCGGTTCCATTGGCGCGTTTAGTACCAATGATGGTGATAGCGCCGTCCGGAGCCCCGGGCCATTGAACATATCCATACTTTTTATACATGCTGCGCCATGGAAAGCTCTCGTTCGACTTTAGACGCAAGGGCAAGCAATAGCTCTTTCTTTAGCCACCCGCACAGCAATAGCGTCGCCATTTATCCGGGGAAACCCTCAATCCTCAACCCTCAAGCCACAAACCACATCGACCATAGCCCGGAGCGGTTATAGACGCGAGCGGTGGAAACCATGTAATGCAGATATGCACATATGTGTAAAAACAAAGCAGAATATGGCAGCAGCTGGAAATGGGGGCTGGTTGTGACGGTGTCGAATCATGGTGCTTGTTGGTGTGTAAAAGTGGCCATCCCGGCGCGGCGGGTTTCCTGGTAACTGTGTGTGCCCCTTGGTGCAGTAGCGGCACGGTGGTACCTTCCGTTTCTGTCACGTCTCTCCAACCTCGAGTTCCATCTGTGTGACCTGTCCTCCATTCCGGGTATCGCTCATGATGCTCTCGCTTGCGCTCACGCATCGGTTCCAACCACCTTGCCGCCCTCCGTCCCGTCGAGAAATGGCCCGTCGTTCCCGCCGGTCGCTGCCCTCTCCTTCTCCCACTCCTCGGGTGTCTGGCACTTTGCGCTCCATGCGTGGATCAGTGCGATCTCGTCCTTCAGCGCCGCGTTGACGAGCCGGTGCCGCTTGAGGCTGTTCTTGCCGGCGAACTCGGGGGAGACGATGAGGGATGTGAATGCCTGTCCGCAGCCGCCTGGTTGGAGCGAATATTTGTCAGTTTGGTGACAGCGACGGCGAATGCGACAATGACGTAGGAGGGCACAGAGCAGAAACGAGGAACTCACCGGACATGTCTGTGATTTCGACATGGACAGCCTTCAAGGTATCCCTTAGTTTGGACTTGAGCGATTCCTCTGTTATCGACGGATTGGCCATGTTTGCTTTTCTTGACTCCAGCACGCCGGGGAAAAGAAGTGCTGCAGGGTGGTTGAAGGCTGTCCCGTCAGAAAGGCATACTTGACCCCGCCGAACATCGGTGGAGACCGTGGGGTTGACAAATGCACGACGCGAAGTGGGGCGGCATATAGGGTAGCTCAGCACATTGTTAAAATGTATGCTGGTTATCAACAGGCCCCAACCCAGACAACCACACCTCGTCAGCTTCGACAAGGCAGAGATGGTTCAACCTCGCCAAAAACGCACCCTGGGTCTCTTGTACCATGTGACGTCCCAGAAAGCCCACAGCGCAAGCGTACAGAGCGACAACGGAGCCGCGAGTGCCCAGTACCACCATAGCTGACCTGACACGGTGAACTCCTCTACTGTCCCACCTTCAGCTTGCTTAAAATAGAAGAACGGCATGCTAAAGACAGACTGAATAGGTGGACGGCGTTAGCTCACTAGTATGGCACGGTATCCTAATGTCAGTCACACTGGAGACTAACCGAAACAAATGTGGCAGGCAGGAACGTCATGGTGATGAGAGCAATCGCCTTCATCGCCGTCGTCTCTTTCTTTGCTTCTTCTCCTATCTTGACTTGGATCCTGCTATCCCGCTGTTCAGCCATGTGGAATGCCTGACCGAGGTCTGGTTAGATTTTTCTTGCCGCGGACAAGAAGAAGGCGAGCTTGGAACGTACCAACGAAGTCTCGTTCTGAACCCGAGCCTTATTGGACTTGGCGCGCAAGAGGAGGCCCTCCAGCACTCGCAGCGGGAAGTGGAAAGGGATTTGGTTCCTGTGCCATGCGCTGCTGCTTTGGCTGCTCAGGGCGATGAAGTCTTGGTATTGTCCTTGGAGATCCTTCACAGTCTGCACTGCGACTGCCAGTGTCTCGCTAACGTGGATCGCGTGCCTTCCAATCTCGTGTAGCAATGGATAATCCGGCTCTTGTTGGCGCGTCTGTGACGGTCCATCAGCACTGAGACTACGACACGCCATGGTTCGGTTAGGACAGCCTACTGCTTCCCATTCACATATATGGTTCCTTATCGACCAGACAGAGTTGTCATACAAGGAGACAAGTTCGTAGAGGAGGGCGGCAAACAAACTGAAAGGATCAGAGAATCCACTGCTATTGAGCTGGGAAGCGAAGGCCGACCGAACCGAACTTTGCACATGTTGCGGAAGATCGAAGCATATTATCGTCGTGCTGGAAGGCGGCGTCCACCGGACAAGGAATCCGATCTCGTACCATTCCCAGCCGTGTTGGATCGTTTGGGAATCATGGATCGGGGTGTCTGGAATCGGCACACGTTCCTGTCCGTAAACTGGACTATGCAACGTGGAATGGTGTCGGGTGAAGCTGGGTTTCGGTCTCAGTCTCTCGTGCGTTTGCTTGATAACGAAGCGAGACCAGTGATCTGAGCTTGTTAAAGATGGTTAAAGATGGTAAATGACAACGCGTTTGCCTGGACAGGACATACTATAGTGTTCCAGATCACCATCGCTGTCCAGGATAGGTTCGCTGCCCGAGAAGCCGTTTGACTCGAGACACGTTCGATGAAAGAGAAATGGCGGGATGCTGAACTGCTCGACGATACGACATCTGAGTGTGTCCGGAGCGCCTGCTATTGCTCTCAACGACGCAAAGCTACACCCTTGTTAGTGCTATACTATATCTCTGTGCAAGCCTCTATACCTACATGACCTGGCGTGGTGGAGGAGAATCTCTCTACACAGGTCTTAGCTGTCTAGTCGCATTAGGCTTTTGGGTACAAGAGACTGTAAGCCACCTTCAAGACCCAATCCCACGTTGTTGTCTGCATATGCCATGCATTTTCGACTACAGACACTTGGACATTAATGTCGACTCGGCCTAGCATTGACCATATGGACTGAAGCTGCTTACCGATCTGCAGGGTTTCGACCTCAACTTCGCTCATGATGTGCCGACCTCGATGCAAGTGCCAAGGAATCCGGTAGGACTGTGCACAGGAGATGTCTACTGATACATGATGCAGTCAAAATTCTAACTTCTTGAGCAGGAATCGGCAAAGAATGGCCCAGCACCTGAAGCTTTGTGTGATAAATCAGTCGGGCTCCCAAGCCTGATCTATTGAATCGTAACTGCGAAAGCGTGGATCCAGCCCAGGAGATTGGATGGTGTGCCCAGGACGAAGAGACGATAACATTCGCAGAATGGCACTTTTGCCATTGGGCGTAGGTGGCGCAGGTTGCATAATTCAAGGTAGGCTGTATGCACTCGTGGGTGTGATATGTAGCAGGCCGAACAAATGAGAGTGGTTGGGCGCCAAGGCATAGCTGAGGGCTGCCAGATGTTGGTCCATTGTACGTGGCCGATATGTCCCCAGACTGAACTACCGTTGTGCGCCTTAGATATCTCGTGCAGTTTATCTCCAGTACAATCCTCGCTGAGTTGGACTTTTCGCCCAGTCAAACTTGACACCTGTTTTCGGACTTGCAAGTTCACCGAGAGCTTCTCTAGCGTCATCAACATCTTCGATGTCCTCCACAATGGCAACTGATCAAGATCCGGCTCGATTCACTGTCGGGTGGATTGCGCCCATGGCACTGGAACTCACCGCCGCTTTGGGGTTGCTGGAGGAACGTACGAAGTACGAAGTGCCCGGGGACGGTACTCAGTATAACATTGGACGAATAGGGGGCCACTACGTCGTGATGGCTGTTTGTCCGAGGATCGGGACTCACCCAGCTGCAACCCTACTTGCCAACATGCGACGCTCCTTTCCGAACATCCAGCACGTCATCGTAGTTGGAATAGCAGGTGCCGTGCCCTGCTACGGCGTCGAGTCGCGGGAGCAGATAGTACTAGGCGACGTCGTCGTCAGCATTCCCCAATGGGGGAAGGGCGGAGTGGTACATTACGAGTTCGGTGCTTGGGAGGCCGAAAACAGACTGAGCGTCACCGAGCACACGCTTCACCCATCTGATTCTCTGCTAATGGCGGTAAACAATGTTCGAAGCGATCATGAGATGCTCGAGGGGAGCAAAATCTCGCAATACCTACGCGAGTTGCGAGGCCGCCTTGGTCCGAAGGCACGGCTCAACTCCAACGATCCAGGGGGGGAGCAAGATCATCTCTTCGATGGGAAATATCCGCATATCGACCAGCGGAGGGACTGTGACAAAGTTTGCGATGTGACCCGATCAAAGCGACGTGAGGATCGAGGTGCCGAGGCCCTGCGGGAGCCGGATTGCCCCGTCATCCATTATGGCACTATTGGCTCGGCCAATACACTTGTCATCTCGAGTGCCAAACGCGACGAGCTCTACGCAGAGCATGGAGTCATCTGCTTCGAAATGGAATCTGCCGGCGTGATGAGCGACTACCAGGCTCTGGTGATCCGCGGAATCTGCGACTATGCGGATTCACACAAGAACAAGAGATGGCAGGGCTATGCTGCAGCGACGGCGGCCGCGTACGCAAAGGAAGTCTTGTTGCGTGTGCCGGCAAGTGGGAGGTTCGAATCGAAGTCGTCTGCTACCGATTCGAGGCGAGAGGAACAGCGGCACAACATCTTCCACAACCACGGAACCGGGCCTCTGAATGTACACACGGGCTCCGAATCCCAATACAACAATAGCGGATCGGGGAGTATATTTCATTGGACCGGTTCGGGCCCTCAATGGCCTCCTCCGACATGACATGGCGGCCTCGCAGACGGCTTTTGACGATATCCACGCGGCTAGCTTGATCCATCATTCCAGTGCTTGATCATGTATCGCATTTATGAAGTCAAAGGACTGAGATACGACGATATAGCCGGCTTATTCTGTGAAGCCTGGGAGAGGTGACCTGGGAAGAAAGCGGCTGCACGGGGGAATAATACTGGCTTTCGTGACCAGAGACTCTGCAACACCCGCTAGGCAGCGCAGCATGTATATGTAGTCACTCTGATGTAGAAGCAGCATCACTTGTGAATTTTTGTGATGGGCGGCCGTTCCAATTATTCCTACCACCGGCCTTGCTAACTGGTGTAATTCTCCAGCAGGCACGAAGCAACGGGCAGCCAGCCTCCCTTGGAAACTCCCCTACAGATGTTATTGTTCGCCACGTGCGAACTCAGGCTCGTCTAGGCATGGGACCTGAAGAACACGAGAGCCTAAGTACCTTGCTGTACATCTCTATCACATCTCTTGAATCGGACGCGGGTAGAAAGTAGGTAATTACCAACATCTTGCCGCCGCATCAGAGAAAGAAGCATTGTACTTGAAGTGAGAGTTCGGGTCAGGCTCGGCACCCAGATTCCGGGCTGTCCACTACAGAGGAAGTTGGAGTTGAGACATCTATCTACTGGAGTCCAGATGTTGCATGCCGTCCCAATACAGACTTTGCTGATTCGCCAGATTCATGCGCGTATTCTCATCAGGTCCGCAAACAAGACATAGCCCTTTCTCGGTTGGCGCAGTCGCAAGCTACACTTCCGACAGGCCTAAGGAGGCAGTGGATGCCGTCCTCTAGCTGTTGGTGTCCGACAGAGCGTGGCGAATCTGGTCGGTGACTAAGTCCTGTGGTACAATCTCCATCAGCTCTTTCTCGTCAGTCATCTTCCAGACGCTCCGGCCAACTGGAGCAGGCTGGTGTGATCATCCGCCTTGATCTAAAGCACCTTTCTCAAGTAGCATCGTAAAGATACTCTCACTCCTTGCCCGTACGGCTGCTTTTAGTGCGGTGCCATACTTCCCACCGCTGGCGTTAACATCGGCACCGTACTCAAGGAGTATCCTGACGACAACCTTGCTACCTTTTCGGGCGGCCGCTTGTAATGCAGAACCGTACTTTCCACCTCTGGTGTTTACATCGGCCCCCTTCTTGAGTAGCACTGCAACGATACCTTCGTTTCTTGCCCGTGCGGCCGCTTGTAACGCAGAACCGTACGTCCTACCTTGCGCGTTGACGTCGGCACCGTGATCGAGTAACATCGTGGCAATAGTCTCCCTGCTTGCCTGTGTAGCGTTTTGTGCCTGTATGGCTGCATGTAGTGCGGTGCCATACTTTCCGCCTTGCGCGTTGACTTCCGCACCGTACTCGAGTAGCGGTTTGACGATACCTTCGCAGCGCCTGACAGCGGCCGCTTGTAGTGCGGTACTATAGTAACCGCCTTACGCGTTGACTTCGGCACCGTACTCGAACAGTAGCTTGACGATACGTCTGTAGCGCATAGCGGCGGCCGCTTGTAGTGCGGTACTATAGTAACCGCCTTGCGCGTTGACGTCGGCACCGTGCTCGAGCAGTAGCTTGACGATACCTTCGCACATACTGGCGGCGGCCGCTTGTAGTGCGGTGCCATACTTCCCGCCTTGCGCGTTGACGTCGGCACCGTGCTCGAGCAGTAGCTTGACGATACCTTCGCACATACTGACGGCGGCCGCTTGTAGTGCGGTACCATAGTAACCGCCTTGCGTGTTGACTTCGGCACCGTGCTCGAGCAGCATCTTGACAGAATTTTCGTTCGCTGTCTGGGCGGCGGCTTGTAGTGCGGTACTGAACCATCCGTGTTGCTCTTTAAAGGCCCCATTCTCGCATCGCATGTTGGCGCTGGCTCCGTCCTTGAGAAGGAGACTTACGAGGCTGCTGCAATTGCCTGCAGCCGACATGTATACCAACTCGCTCCCGCCATCGTAGTTGGAGTCCGAATCACCAAAGAAGCCTGGGAAATGGCCCGAAATGCGATGTTCATCATCTTTTGGGGCGTAACAATTCGCTCGGTAGAATAGCCAGAACCGTGTCAGAGCATCGTAGTCGTATCTCAGCCACCGTAGAAACTCAGCCTGGTCGACACGCCTTTCTTCTGCTTCCTCGGCGTGATCCAGAAGGTACAGTGACGCGTACTCCAAAAATGGATACACTCCAGCTACCCTGGACGTTAGGGCGTCCGGTAAGGCCAAGGCATCCATTGTGATATAGTTTACACAGCAGTGCTTCAGACGATCATGGCTGTTGCCAATGGGATTGGGCTCAAGTGTCGGGTCCAGTGCCTGGAGTCTTTGGTTCTGGAGGAGGAAATCGTTCACAGACTCGTGAATGAACTGTGCATATTTGTTCTTACGAATCTCGATGAGTCCCTTAGACGAGTTGGTGATGCGCCGCCGGATATCGTCAAGTGTTATTCGTGACTGATCCCAAGCTCCTAGGTCGTCGGGACAAGTTCCAGCCAACATGGCGTAGTACAATTCTGTCGCTTCAAGTGGTCGTTCCGCAAACAGGACCCACTGCATCATGAGAACGGTCTCGTGCTTGTCCGGGTTGTCCGTTCCGAGGAGCATCTTGAACATTTCATCGAGATCACTAGGTACGTCGCGCAACTTCCGATGCATACCTTCAACCTTGCCCTCGTCATATGCTCGATTCAACATCGTGACGACGAGGACGACCCACATAAAGATACCAGATGCCTTTCGGAGCATGCTGCACTCAATCTTCGCGTCCCGCTTCGTCACTTTGTCGCGGATGTATATGGCGATGTCTCTGTCGTGCCCTTCCATGTTTTCTACCACTAGCTTTTGATATCTTGCCATACTGATTTCTGGATAATGGCGGCTCGACAGACAGATGTAGAGAGCGGCCTTAGCTCTGATCGAGTCGATGCTCAGCTCCCCCAGGAATTCAACAACATCCCGCACGTGTCTTAGGCTATCTTCATGCCTACATTCGTCCAACGCGTCGACAAGGATGAAAAGTGGATCTGACTGGCGGCGTTTGATCTCGTCTCGGAGGAATCGTTTCAGTTCCGACTCCCGCCAGTCCCATTCTCCTGGCCGGTACATCTGTTGCTTCTCGCGGAAGATGAGAATAAAACGTTCGAATATTGCAGGTTCTGATGTGATCAGTTGATATATCAGCGATCTCAGCATGCCGAGGGCTGTCTTCTCGGAGGGGTCGCCGCGAGCGTTGAAGAAGTGTGACACAATTGTGTAGCCGTTTAAATTGCGTTGGCAGTGTTCGAGTATGTGCTTCATCAGAGTTGATTTGCCCGTCCCAGGCTTTCCCTTAATCCAAAGCACCCCATTATGTTGCTCTAGGTGGCTGCGGTTGCGCCAGCACCTAAATTGCCGAGTTTCGAAGAGCCAGTCGCAGGTCTGATAGTGGGCTGGGGCTATGTCGTCCTGGCGAGCGCCCATGTAACGGAAGCTGAGGGAATACAAACACGCTTTCCACAATCAGTCTGGCAGTAACACCATCGGAAGTATGTATACTAACCTTGTCTCTCATCTTGGAGAACAAGATCACTGCAGCGCGAAATGCTAGCTGTGGGACGTTAACATAGACCCAGATAATTCAGGTGACCGATGTGAACTTACGGTTGATGATTTGTGTCCCGTGGGCGATGTACTGGGGGCCACCGGCGTTGTTGTTATACTGGGACCCTTGGCCGGTATGAGCGTTGAGAGGGCCTGAAGCGTGATTGCTGAAAGAAGTCGACGGGGCGCGGTGATCGATCGGTAAAGACATCATCAAGCGATGTCCTTCGGATCAGATGAGCTGATAATTAGGTTGTCTTCTGGTTACAGACCAGCCATCGAGGAGAACAGGCTCGTTTTCAAGAAGGAGGTGGTGGTGGAGGGGCCATCGAAGAAGTCGACAAGGCTGGGGGACTCAAGCTCAGGTCCAACCGCGCACTGCGCGTCAAGAAAGCGACCAATGAGAGTTAACAATACTTGAAGGTCTTCAGAGATTGGTGCCCAACCTGGAAGCGTTTCAGGCAACAGTCGCAACACAAACCGCAAAGGCTCTCGGCCAGGCCCCCGGGCCAACACGGCTCCTCCGCGGCTAACCCACACGGGCCTTGGACCGTGACGATATACTCTAGAACCCTCGAATCAGTGGACCTCACAATCATGGCATAGTCACATGCGACACCTCAGCTCTGAAGGATCGGTCGGTGTTTGTTCATATTTGTTGCTGCCAACATCAACAACACAGGGCTGGATGATTCGTAGTATATGCATATACGGTATTATGCAATATCTTATGTCATCAAGGTGTACTAGCCTTAAGGTATCCTCACCGAAACGGAAAAGGCCCCATTTCCTGGAGTGACAAGCATCGACACTTCCCATTAGTTGAGGTGGTCCCAATGCTTCAACATAGAGCTTTCTCACAAGCATTGAAAGCCACAGTGAACTCTAGCTTTCGTATTAAGACTCCCCAGTATCTTCCATTCGGTGTTGCTGGGTTTCAGACCAAGACCAGACCCTACACAATGGCTGCTTCCGCACCTCAGATCCATCCGTTCACGACGCTGGTCGTTGATGCGATGAGATCACTGTAAGCGTTTCGCTCAATATGGCCTGTACGAGCAAACGGGACTGACAGCCGACTCCAGATATCCCGAGGAACTCGCAGACCGATCATGGGATAACGTGGGACTGCTCCTCGAGAACATAAAGTCCGACAATGGCACTCCCAACGTGCTGGTGACCAACGACCTCACCATAAGTGTGGCTGAGGAAGCCATCCGGAGGAAAGCCGCCGTCATTGTCAGCTACCGTAGGTCACGATGCTGCCCTCAGAGACCGCAGCTAATTGGTGTCAAGACCCCTTCCTCTTCCGCCCCATCAGGTCGATATCCCTGAACGACCCTCACCAGCGCATCATCCTCCAGCTGGTGCAGAACAACATCGCCGTCTACTCGCCTCACACAGCCGTGGATGCCGCGCCAGGTGGCATGGCCGACTGGCTCGCAGACATGCTGCCAGGCTCCGGCGCCTCCTCCTCCCGGAAGGTCGTGACTCCTTTACCGGTCTCCAGCTCCATTCCCGCCAACTCTGGTTACGGCCGCGTTGTCTCCTTGGACGAGCCAGTTGCGCTAGAACGAGTCATCAAGGCATATGCCGACGGACTCGGTGGACAGCGGTATCTCATGATTGCGCGGCCAAAGGGCGTGACCCAGATCAAGTCGGCTGCTGTCTGCCCCGGATCGGGATTCGACGTGCTCAAGGACTGTGACGCCGATCTGATCGTGACGGGTGAGATGACGCACCACAATGCGCTCAAGGCGGTGATGCAGGGCAAGTGCGTCATTGCCGCTTTCCACAGCAACTCGGAGCGGACATTCCTGCGCGACCGGTTGCAGCCGACCTTGGAGAAGCTGCTGAGAGCGGAGGTGCCCGACGCCAAGGTGCTGCTCAGCGAGATGGATGAAGATCCGTTCGAGATTGTCGACGTGCAGGATATCAAGCTTCGGGAGTGAGACAACTGCGGTAGACAGCGTCGCAGCGACTCATCTAAAAAAAAAGGCCAAATAGTAGTGCATGCCATCCAACGTGTAATATCATTCCGTACCACTACTCCCACTGTCCCCCGGACTCTCATCCGCATCCCCAAGTGCAGCATCGCCCTCTTGTATACAGACATCGACATCGCCGCCCCCAACGCCCTTCTCCTTCCACGACACCAGCAGCCGTCTAGGCAGCTCCCACTCCCTCCTCGCATCCTCCGTCCTGCCCTCCGCGACCATCTCCCTCAACCGCGCCGGCACACGCAGCACCTCCCGGGCGACCTCCCTCGTCCTCTTCCTCCTCCGGGCCTGCTCACCACCGCCAGCGGCGGCACCCTGCCCCTCCTCGATCTGCGCCCGCACCCCCTCCCTACAGTCCCTGGCCATCTCGTACACCCGCCCGATGGCCGGGTCGAGCGTGCTCGCCACGGGGTTGAGCGGGTCCATGTTCGTCCTCATGCGCCGTATCGTCTCCGTCGCCGCGATGAGCTTGGAGTAGTTGTCGTACACGAGCGCCTTCTTCTCGGCGTCCAGGGCGCGCATCTCGCCCAGCACCCGGGCGTACAGCCGCAGCAGGTCCGCGAGCCCGGACGACGCGAGCGCCGAGCGCACGTAGGCGTCCGCGTCGAACGAGGGGGAGTCGAGCTCCGAGGGCGGGATCTCGGAGTGCGGGTTCGAGAACGCCGGCGGGGTGGTGTCGCCCAGGGGGTCTGTTATCTCGAGCGTGGGCGTTGTGCCGGCCGGCGGCGGCGGCGCGGCGGCGGTCTTCTTGAGGTTGTAGTACTCGCGGAGGGCGGCGCGGTTGCGCTTGGCGGGGGCGACAGCGGCCGAGGCTGAGGACGGGATGGGGGAGCTCTGAGTCGATCTAGGCCCGTTGTCCATGCTGGGCCGGGTGGAGGAGGTCGGGGTGGTGATGTTCTGGGACGAGTGTGTGCGTCGAGGGAACGGGGTGGAGGGATCGCGTGGCGAGGCTATGGTAGACATTGTGGTTGCTATTCAATGCGTATAGTGGTTTGAGGATCTGGATAATGGTTTTGGAGGGCTGGTGCGAAGCAGTGAGGTGCGAGGCGACTGAAAGTCGGACGAGGCTGAGAATTGGATTGTCGGTGTTGTCAACGTGGAACTGCGGCTGTGACAGCTGTTCCACCGAGCCTTAATTAAGCTCTGATTAGTGGCCTCTGCTCGCTGCAAGGGTCACCTTGGTACTCCACACGACCCCAACTTCTCCAAATTTACAGTGTGAATAGGTACTGTATTTATTACAGTGTGCATAGTACTGTATTGTTGACTTCAAAGCTTCTATTTCCAGCATCAACATCGAAACAACAGCACAGGTCATGTTCACGAGGCCAATTTGGGTTGATACCTGTAATTTCCAAGAGATGAACCTCGAGATGCGTACAGACAACGTGTAAAACCCTTATTAGAGCCATCCGAAGTCTCCCCTAAGGTCAACACCTACGTCACGACCACCCCAATCATCAGTCACTCACTCACTCTACCACACTCACACGACCACACCCACAATGCCCCCCCAATCCCTCCAATCCCTCCAAGCCTCCCTCCAAGCCTCCCTCAACGCCCAGTCCCTCCCCCTCCCCTCTCCCTCCTGGCTCGCAACCCTGCTCTCCTCCCGCGGCAACCCCCCACCCCCCCTGCCCAGCCTAACAGCGACCGTCCGCGCCCGCCTGCTGGCCGCGGACCTAACAACCCCCAACCTCCTCGACCCGTCTTACGCCGCCTCTCACTCCCTTCCGGCAGACATCACGCGCGCGGACGTTCGCGCCGCCACCCTCCCCCGCGACGTCGTCCTGCAGGTCCTCGACATCGAGAACCTGAGCCAGTCGCGCTGGAGCCAGGTCGAGGAGCTCGAGGCCCTGGCGCGCGGGGAGGGCACGCGCGGGCGCGAGGTCGTGCGGCTGCCTGTCGCGGGCGCGGAGGGGGACGAGGAGCAGGGGGAGAGGGGCGTCACGCAGGCGACGCAGACGCAGGTTCAGACGCAGACGCACGGGAGAGCGCCTGGACGGGGCCCGGCGGCGACGGCAGCTACCCCTGCTCCTAGTTCGGGGACGCACAAGCTTGTGCTGCAGGATTGCAATGGACTTAAGGTCTCGGCGCTGGAGCTGAAGAGGGTGGGGAGGATTGCTATCGGGGTCTTGAACATAGGGGAGAAGATACTGGTCAAGAAGGGAGCGAGCGTCTCGCGGGGCGTCATCATGCTCGAGCCGACGACTTGTGTCGTGCTGGGCGGGAAGATCGAGGCGTGGCATAAGGCGTGGGTCGATGGCAGGCTTGCTAGGTTGAAGGAGGATGCGACTGCGAGCACACGATCGGACTGACGGACATGTTGGGGAGGGGACTGGATTTAATGCAGATGGGACCACACTATGATACCCCGGCCTACAGCCTTTGCTACAGTTGCGTAGACAACCTGATAGCCAACCATTTCTCGTACTCTGATCCTACAGTATGCCTAACCACTCACAGCTTCACTCAGCGCAAGCCAGCCCTCCTGTGCCCACGGCGCAATCACAATCGCCGTCTGGCCATCCGCCGCCAGTCCAGTACCCGCATACGCCTTCGCCAGATCTTCGGCGCCCAGGTCGCCCTTGGGAGGCACCCCCTTCCTCGCAACTCTCACCGCCAGCTCCGCAGCATTGGCCGCCTCCTCCCCGTCGCCGGCGTCGGCCAGCTCCGACCACCCGTGGGGCAGGTACGGCCGCAGCAGGATGTCGGTCTGTATCTGGCTCAGCACGTCCTCCTCCGTACTCTTCTCCCCGAGCGCGACGATAGCCCGCAGCACCTCGCCGATCTGCCCCTGCTCCGCGGACGACACGTTGCCGTCGCCGATCCGCAGAGCCTGGAGCTGCTCCACCACAGCGTCGATGCAGTCCTCGTCCCGGTCCAGCAGCGCGATCACGCCGAGCAGCAGCACGCTCTGCACGTGGTCGGGCGTGCTCTCCAGCACGCCGAAGAGCACCTCGCGTGCCTTCTCGCGCTCCGCCTCCCCGCCCGTCGCCCAGAGCACCTGCGCGAGCACGCACACGGCGTCCGGGTTGCCACCGGACTCCTGCAGCGCCGTCTCGAAGAAGGCGACCGCCTCCGACACGTCGCCGCCGAAGTAGTGCGCCAGTCCCACGGTGAGGTTTGCGCTGAGCCGCGCCCTGCGGCGCTCCTCGGCCGTCAGCTCGTTCTCCGACTCGTCGCTGCTCAGGCCGAGGGCGATCTCTCCTGCCTCGACGGCCTTGGCGAACGAGCCGCTGGAGAGGTACGATCGCGCGAGGTCGGTCTTGGCCAGCGCGAAGCGTCTGGCGGCCTCTGGCGACTCGGTTGCTTCGTACTCGGCTTCGACGGTGGTGCAGATCTTCTCTAGCGTCGAGATGGCGGGAGCCGTGTCGTGGGTCCGCTCTTGGAAGAGAGTGCAGAGGTGGCCGTAGGGGAGCGCTTGGGGGTCGAGCGCTTGCAGCTGGGTGAGAGCGAGAACGGGGTGGATCAGAGATGTGATGGGTAGGTTGGGCGGAGCGGTCATGATGTGGTCAAACATTGAAACCGAGTACAGCCGTCTCGATGCAAGGGAAGACGATCCAGAGATGTCCATAGCATGCGTGAAGAGAACCCTCGCCTCTCGGGCATCTCCGTACATGAGAGCGACCAGTCCTTGGCCGACCCAGGCATGGGCGTAATCGGGATCTGTCGACTGAGCTCTAGTAAATGCCTCGTTTGCGAGCTTGAAATCGTTCTCCACCAATGCCAGGGTGCCCAGATTGGACCACACGTGCGCCCCTTTCTCGTTCAGGTACAAGCTTCGGCAGAAGGCGTGTTGAGAGACAGCCGGGTTGACGCTGCTCGACACGACGCCGAGAGAGTTCCAGAACTCTGAATTGCCCGCTTCGAGCTCGATGGCTCGTTTGAAGCATCGGATCGCGGCCTTGAGGTATCTGCTCAGCGCCTTTCTCATAGCCTCCGGGAGACAGGTGTGTGCGCGGTACTCGGCCCATCCGAGATTGTAATACGCCACCGCTTGGGCATGGATGTCGTGCGCAGAGAGGTGGATGGCCCGCTTGTGAGCGAGAATGGTGGCATGTAGACATTTCGTCAAGTCAACTCCGACTTTCTCGTCGTCGGGAAACAGTCCCTTGGCGAAGAGGACGCCAGTACCAACTCCGTCGGTGTCTTGCATCATCTTGAACTCGTCGCCCTCATTGCTGCCCAGCAGAGTCTTGACTGTCTCAACCGGGAACTCTCCAACATGCCCCTGGATGGTCGAGAAGATGGAGCAAGAGTCGGCAACGGCCTTCCAGAAGTTGAAAGTGAACGAAACACAGTTGGGCACCTTCGTCGCATAATCCAAGTTCTCCCTCGCCAGCTGGATCGCTTTGCCGAAGAAACCCTTCTCGAGGTTGTCAGCTGCGCTCTCCACCAACGTCTGCATCAACGCGATGATGACGCCCTCCTCCGACGGCCGGTTTTGGATGACTCCTCGGTACAGGTCGATGGCGGTGTCATACTCGCCCAGTTCGCGCCTGATATTAGCGAGCATGAACTTCGTGAACCAAGTGTCGCCCGTGATATGCGGTCCGAGGGTCTCTTCCAACTTCTGGGCGTTTGTGATTGCCTTGGTAGCGGCAATGTACCGGCCCGAGTTGTAGTAGCTTTCGCCGAGGCCGACCCAGCAGTGGTAGTCCTCTGGGGCGAGTTTCAGGGCCGACTGGAAAGACACGACCGCCTTGTGATAGTCCTGCTTGTTGAGCTCGGCCACACCCAAGGCCGCGAACGGCCAGCTGAGTCCCTTGCGCTTCGATCCGGGAGGCGGTTTCACTCTGCCAGAGTCCACTATCCGCTGGGCAATGAGCTCGACGCGATCCCAATCGCCATCATCGGCGAACAATCGGGCAAGCCTCTCCGCCGACTCGACTTCGGAAGGAGACAGCTCGACTGCTTTCTGAAAACACTGTCGCGCCCGCTTCTTGTCTTTTGCGTAGTCGGCGTAGTATATACCCAAGCTAGTGTATGCAGGCGCGAAGTTGAGATTGCTCCTCAGAGCACCCATGAAATACGCATATGCGCCGGCCCGGTCTTTTCTGGCGGCCTTCGACGTATCGAGATTCCATATACAGAAACCAAGTCGGTATTGGGTCTGAGCAAGGAGTTCTTTGGACTCGGGCTTTTCGATAAGAAGCGGGAGACAGGCTTCCAGCTCTGCTTTGCCCATGGCATAATCGCCTTTGAGAGCCTTGACCCACGCCGCCTCCGTCTTCACGCGGAGATTCGTTCCGTCCCTCTTCAAGGCCCTCTCCAGAAAGTCGACGGCCTGATCGTACTCCTCCTCCTCCTCCCAAATCAGACCCACACCGATTAGAGCAGGCGTGGATGTGGGATCGTGTGAGAGGACCTCATCGAAGAGTGCTTTGGCATCCTGATGGTACCGCGGGGACTGGTGGAACACGAGAGCCGTGGCAAGATAAAGCGAGTAGGCATCGGAAGTAAACGGAAATGCCAGACCCGTCTTGGTCTGCTCCTCCGCTAAGTGCTTCTTGGCCTTGTGCATCAGCTCAACATTACCTGCATACTCCTCGAGGCACTGATAATACTCTCCTACTAGTCTGTATGCGAGCAAGGAGTTGGCTGATGCGATGCCCTCGCTCATCATCATCATCCGGTCCTCTTCTGTCGTCGGGATGTAGGTGGTTTGCGCCCCTCCTTCATCGTCATCCTCGCTCTCGTCCTCCTCAGGCTCGTTGCCGGTTGCTGCGACTGGCTTCTCTTCCTTGATATTCGGAAATGGTGATATCGGACTGCTCAAGAAACCAGACAGCACTCTGGTGAGGTCACTATCCGGGAAGAACGTGATGTACTCCCTGAGCACTCCAAAGTCCCATTCGTTGATATCCTTGTGATCTTGCCAGTCGATGGCAATATCCCAAGCAGCCTTGTACGGATGCTTGATGATGACCATGTCGTTTGCCAGCTTCAGGACCAAGTTTAGCTCCTGCGTCTTCTCCTCGCCGGGTGGGAAGGAAAGCAGCCGTTCGTAGCAGTACTGGAACAGCTTCTCCTCGTATGTCCGCCGCACGTCGTCGTCGGTGCTCCAGTCGATGAGCTGGCGGTACAAGTATCCAAGACGACTCTTGCTGAACACCTCGCGTTTGACCTCTAGGGTCACGTCATTGAGCCTTGCGCCTATCCTCGTCCGGCGCTCGCCTATGAGGGTGTTGATCTCTCTCTTCTCATCTCCTTCGACGATCTGGGCAATGGTCTCGTAAGTCTTGGCCGGATGAGGAACCCGTCCTTCCAGAGCTGGATAGATGGGGCTATCTGGCAGGATCAGGGACAGAGCCTCGGCATACTGCTGGCGCTCCCCGTTGTGCTGAGCATAGCCGATGAACTTATCAACGACGTCTTGGCACTTGTACATGTCACCGGTATCCCTGTAGATCTCGGCCAGCTTGAGGGCAGCATGCTGATACTGTTTGAGCTTGCTGGGACCCAGCTTCTGATACAGCTTGACGAGGCCTTGCCATGCCTGGGGGTCGTTTGGCTTGTACCTGGCCGCAGCCATGTATGTGCTCTCGGCCTCATCGTACTGCTTATTGGCGTCAAGGGCAAACGCCAGGAAGATGTGACTAGGTAGATGCTAGTCAGTACCTAATACCTTTAATGATGGAAACCTTTCATCGATGTGACTGACGCTTGGTAGTTTCTAGCATCTCTCTCCAGCACCTCTTTTGCCTTGCTGATGGCATCGCTGAACTTGGATTTTTGGAGATCTTGGCTGATCTCCTTCAGCAATGCTTTGTTAGCTGCCATGGTGCTATTTTTAGTGAACCCAAGCCCATCAGGACGTGGAAGGGGTCGTTATTTGTAAGTTGAGCCTGGCGATGGGTGACGTCACGTGGTTCACATGAATGAAGCGAAATGTCCAAAAGGGAAAGTCCAAGGGAGGATGTGTTTCTGATGGAGGGGAAATCCGACCTTACTTGAAGTGGGTTAGTCTCTTTAAGGTTCTACAGTGGGTCTTCAAGTGTACATAGCCGGAGGTACCTTATCCATTATCGCTTGCGCTTATCGTGGCAATGCATCACCCCTTATCGGAGCTTCCTGCAAGAAAAAAAGTTGAAGGCCCGCTTGTTGAACATCGATATACTCGCCGGCAGAGTCTCCGTACGGAAAGCCATTCGATACCAGCAAAACAACTTTCGCCATAAGCCATGGCCGTTAATCCAGCGAAGCGACGGAAGCTCGATGGCGAAGCCTCCCTGGACAAGGCCATCTCTGTAGCTGTCCGTCAGCCAACGACTTTCGTCCTCGAGACGGACGAGCTGCTGAAAGAATCCCGCCTGGACTACGACAAGTCTTTTGAGGGCGTGGACGATCTGCTGCGCCGGATCAAGAGCTCAATTGAGTCTATCGAGGCTCACGAGCCTGTACCAGTGAGTTGAGTCCGATACTTGCTGCTTGCGGTCCAGCTAACACGTTCAAGATTGCGGATGCCGCAAAGAAACTCAAGAAAGCCCACAAGATCCGAGTGCCATTCCCCGAGCCAGCACCACCTAAGGACTCCAACTACAAACTCGCCTATGCGAAGCCTGAGCAGTTCAATGTCGTTGGTAGCTATGTGTCCAAGACGATGGTCAAGACCCAGGAGGACCGCACAGTGGACATGATCGTTGTCCTGCCGCGGGAGGTCCTGCAAGAGAAGGACTACCTGAACATGCGATACTACTACAAGCGGGCATACTACGCGGCACAGATTGCTGCTGCATTGCAGAAGGAGTTCGAGGGAACTGCGCACTTGGCCTTCGAGTCCATGAATGACAACCCTCTGCTGCCTGTCGTTGCCATCACCACCAAGAAGATGAGTACGAAGAAGTCGAAGAGGGTTAACGAAGAAGATCCGACAGCCAATGCGCAACCCCAGGCCGAATTCAAGGTCAGGGTCATACCCTGCGCGCCAGACGGATATTTCCCCAAGCACAAGATCACGGCTGCAGCAGGGCTCATCCGGAGTGGAGGGGATGAGGACAAGAAGACGGTGCATCCTCCGACTCCCTTCTACAACTCGACCCTTAAAGCCGAAGGCCTTTTTGTTTCGTACCTCAGGGTGTTGAAACAAGCGGAAAAGACGTGCGCCTCGTTCAAGGATGCATGCATGCTGGGAAGGATATGGCTGCAGCAACGTGGGTTCGGAGGCTCCGTCTCCCACGGCGGCTTCGGCCACTTCGAGTGGTCGCTTCTCATGGCTCTCCTGCTGCAGACGGGGGGTCGCAAGGACACAGCGGCGCTGTCGCCCTCCCTGAACAGCACGCAGCTCTTCAAGGCTACGATCCAGTACCTCGCCGCCATGGATTTCTCCAAGAAGCCGTTTATCCTCGGACAGGCAAAGGAGGCTCCCGAAGCTATCCGGGAATCTGGTCCTGTGGTCTATGACGCTGTTCGGCAGCTGAATATCGCGTTTAAGATGAGTCCATCCTCGGCGGATTTGCTTCATCAACATGCGAAGTGGACACACTCCCTCCTCAACGAGAAATCGGCCGATCAATTCACGCCCACATTCATTATCAAGGTTGACCAGCCTTCGCTGATGTATGATCTGAATGCGTGCTTAGAGGTACCAGAGGCGTTTGACGACGCTTCGCCTGACCCTCGGGGCAAAGTGGCTGGCTTGTGCAACAAGGTCCATAGCGTGCTGAAGAGAGCCTTGGGGAACAGGGCTCAGCTGGTCTCCGTTGGGCTGCCGGCTATGCGATCATGGCCGCTGGCGCAGTACCCTGCGAAGCCGGACGTCTGTTTGCGCATCTCGGTCCATATCATTTTCGACCCTGCGAACGCCTCGCGACAAGTCGATCACGGCCCTCCAGCCGAGGAGAAGAAAGAGGCCGAGAAGTTCCGCAGGTTCTGGGGCGAAAAGTCGGAACTTCGGCGCTTCAAGGATGGCAGCATTCTCGAAACGCTCATCTGGACTTCAACCACGCCGGCCGAGCTCTGCGAGGAGATCGTGCGATATATCCTACCATTGCACCTTAAGATCACCGCCAACTCGGTCGGGCTCACGTTCTTCGGCAGCGGCTTCGCCTCCCTGGTGCCCTCCTCGCAAGCCGACACGGCCGCGTTCTCCGCAGCAAGAACAGCGTTCGAAGCGTTCGAGCAGGATATCCGCGGCCTTGAAGACATCCCACTGCACGTGAGACAGATAGCTCCCATCTGTGCCGAACTCCGAAGTGCCACCGTCAACCCGCCTACGTTCGGCTCGCCAAAGACCGGCCCAAAGCCCATGGATGTGGTCATCTTCTTCGAGGCCTCCGGCAAGTGGCCCGAAAACATCGCCGCCATCCAGCGGGCGAAGATCGCCTTCCTGCTCAAGATCGGAAGTCTGCTGGAAGAAGCCAAGCGCGACGTCACAACCCACCTCGGCCTGGAAGACGCCCAGTCCGAGCTGGAGAACCTCGCCTTCCTGGACGTCGTCTACGAGTCCGGAGCCGCGTTCCGCCTCCGCATCCACAGCGACCTGGAGGAAGTCCTCCTCGACCGTCGCACAAAGGACAAGAGCCTCGACCAGCACGTCCGCACCGAGAGCGCGACCCTGCTCGCCAACTTCCGCCGGCTATACACCCACCTGCCGCTCCACACGGCCATGGTCCGGACCTACACCACCCGCTTCCCGGCCCTGTCGCCGACCATCCGCCTCCTCAAGCGCTGGTTCGACGCGCACAAGCTCTCCAACCACTTTCCCCCTTCCCTCCTCGAGCTCTTCGCCCTCCACGTCTTCCTCGACCCGCACCCGTGGCCGCAGCCCTCGAGCGCCGCGACGGGCTTCCTCCGCACCCTCCTCTTCCTCTCTCGCTGGGACTGGCGCTCCGAACCCCTCACCATTGACGACGCCTCGTCCTCCCTGTCCAACCCCACCCCCGACGCAGACGACCAGCTCTCGACCCCGCTAGACCCGGCCGCGGCCGCCACCCGCCTGCAAGCCTGGCGCAGCCTCGACCCGGCCATGAACCGCGTCGTCCTCCTGGCCGCCACCCGCTCCGACCCGGCCGGCACGGCCCACACGACGAGCCCCGACGGCCACCCTGCCCCCGGCAAAGTCGTCGCCGCCCGCATGACCGCCCTGGCCCGCAGCGCCGTCCGCGTCGCGCGCGAGAAGGGCGTCGAGATCGGCCTCCCCGACCGGGGAAGGCGGGAGCTCTTCGTCCCCGCCCTGGCCGACTTCGACGTCCGGCTCGTGCTCGACAAGAAGGTCCTGAAGGCCGCGTCGCGCGTGTGGGCCGGCCCGGACGGTGAGGCCGACGAGGGCAGCAGCAGCAGGTTCAAGAACCTGGACGCCCGGACGGGCGCGATGCCGCTGCCCGCCGTGGGCGGCGGACACCCGGCCGCGCTGCTGGTGGAGCAGCTGGGCCGCGCCTATGCCGGGCCGCTGGTCTTCTTCCGCGGCGCCGAGGACGACGCCGTCGTCGGCGCCGTGTGGAACCCGCTCGTGCAGAGGCGGAGTTTCAGGGTCAACCTGCTGGGGTCTTATAAACCCGTTGCTACCGCCGGCGACGTGGAGATGAAGGATGATGATGGGGAGGAGGAGGATGACGTCGTCGAGGTCAACAGGGCGGGCATCCTTGCCGAAATTGCGAGGATAGGGGGTGACTTGATCGAGAGGATTGAGGTCAAGGGGCAGTGACAGGTGGGAAAATGGGACGGACAAGTTTGAATACCTGGGGTCAAACAAAAATGTAACGCGCTACACAGTCAATATATCACTGCTGATTTTCACAGCAAGTGTTGGATGTCAAGGTCTGAGGTGAACGACGTGAGATTCTGTCCAGTGTCCATCCTCGCCAAAAACTATATAAGGTCGGAAGGGATCCTCAACTCATTAACCATCAGAAACCATGCCCGTCATCACAACCTTCAAATGTTCCCTCCCCTATCCCGGAAAGCTGCTTCGGCATGTTCGATCACTCCTGAGTATGTTGCTCGAAGCAAGGAAAAAAAAGACAGGCAGGAAAAGAAATACGAGGGACAAAGCCACCCTAGCCCAAGTCCCAAACAGCGGCGAAACGCTCTTCTTCCAACGCATCAGGAGGACAAATACTGGCAAAAAGATAACAACGCATAGCTAACGAGAAAATCACAACACCGCCACCCGGACCAGCCGAAGCAGGAACAACAAAGCACCCATCCCTGACCGAGTTGAGATATGTCGAATATATAACACCACGCAACAAGTGAGCGTGGGCATCTCTCCTTCCTTGTCTCCCGACTGCCACGTAGTTTCCCGTCTCGCTTCAGGAGATGATATTATATGGTTGGTGCATGAGGTGCCGGACGCACACGTCCGCAATTCGAGAGTATAATGAGCAGTAGCGTGCGACTTGCTATAGAAGCGAGATCGAAAGCCCCGTATGAGGGGAGGGGGCACGTATCTCAGGAAAGAGATGCGAACACAGGTATCTGACGATGCAGGTCGTCGGTCGCTGCTGTCGCTGTTATAGAACCGTAAAAAAAAAGGCGAGATAAAGGAAAACGTAACAAAGGTGGTATCAAGGCCTGCCGTGCTGGAAAAACTCAACGCCGAAAAACTCCAGGTCGCTCATCGCAGATTAAGAGGGCAATACACCGCCGACACATCGTACACAAGGGTTGGAACCGCGGACAGGGGCGAAGAAGACAGCTGGTCCTACCAGCCCTTCTTGCGCGCGAACCGCTTGTTCAGCAGGGCGAGCACCTTGGGAACGTTGAACTGGACGTATTCGAGGTCGAGGTCGTCCTGGTTGTCTTTCTGCATCTCTAGCAGATCGTCGAGCTTCAGGTCGAGCTCGAGAAGGCCGCGGTTTCGCCCTGCCACGAGTGAGTTGTGATTCAGATAGATGTTGCTTGGGACCAGCTTACCCTTGTAGTGGAGTGAGATGACAAATGTCCCCGGTAGCGGACTGGTGAAGTTGAAGTAGATGTTGGCTCTCCGGTTGTCGGGGACATTGCTCTTCTGGATGACGCCCTCCTTCTCGAGCTGCTGGTGGGTGAACTTGTAGGGTCCGAGCACCTGCTGCTTCTGCTGTTTCCTCCTCGTGCCCTCGCTCTGGCTGCGGACGTTATGCAGATAGCTCTTGTACGTGTCGAGCTGGGAGACGAGGTACGAGTTGTGGTCGCGGATAGTCTTGTAAACCTCCTCGAGCTTCTGCGTCTCCGCGATGACATTGTCCTTCAGACTCCCCAGGTGCTGGAGCTCCTGCTCGACTTCGTCACGCAGCAGGCCGAACTGATCGCTCTTATCAATCACTTTGAGCTCCTGCAGCTGACTGAGCAGCTCCATCGCCCGGATGCCCTTGCGGACCATAACCGCGTCGTTCCGGGAGGTGGCAGCCGCATCGGCAATGCGCTCGAGGCGCAGCGGTCTCCGCGCCACAGACGTGTTGGAGGGTATCGACCGCATGATCTGGACGAAGATGGACTTGGCTTCCATGAAAAACACTTCTTCCTGAGTAATGTCCAGCGCGGCCGTCAGGTCGTCGATGGCCGTCTCCCAGCGGCTGAACAGGGGCAGGTTGATCACCCTGTTCTCCTTGCGGGGGACCTGCGGAGGAGCTGTTCCGAGTTCCGACATGATGATGGACAAGTGCGAGTTGTCGTCCTTGCAGAGCTCGCCCGTGTGCTTCTCAATGAGTCCATGCATGGCGTAGATCTCGTTGAGCGTGATGGACAGCTCGAGGTCCTTCTTGGAGAGGGCGACATAGTTGTCCATCTCGAGGCTTTCGTAGAAGTCCCCAACTTCGCAGAGATCCAGCATGAACTTGTTCACCCGATCCTTGTTGCTCTGGATGAACGGCTGGAGCTTAGCCATGTACGGTTCCTTGGCGTACGAAGGTTTGTTGGCCAGGTTCTGCAACATCTTGGCAATCAGTGTGAGCGTTCTCCGCGGTTTGTCGGCCGGCTGCCCATCGATGAGCATGTACGATTTCGGAGTGACGATGGCCGGGTTGATAAAGCGGAGGAAGAAGAAGCCGCCGATCAAGGTGCAGATGACCTGATCGTTGGCATCTGGGTACTTTCGCTTCGTGAGACTTCGAATCTGCTTGCAGATCCACCTGATACCATAGGGAGCCTCCTCCAGTCCGTCGATTATGGTGGTGAGAAATCCATTGGCGATCTCGGTCAGCATAGTCAGGCGCGGCTCGATGATGGCCTGCACCTGCGCGTTCTCGGCGGCCTGCTCAGCGGTTATGCCCTTGGGCAACGACGCAGGCACACTACCAGTATCTTCTTCGATCTGCTCGATCATGCGTTCATACACCTTCAGGGGATTGATCTCCAGGTCCAAGTCCTTGAGCTCAATCAAGCTGTTGATGCGGTCGTGTAGAACAGTCTTGAGGAAGCTCTGGCCAGGTCCTCGTCTGGTATAGGTGGTCATCATGCGCGACACGGGAGTGTTGGCTCGGAGGAGAGAGGAGTATTCGGGGGTATTGTCGAATTGGTATGTCAACACAGACTGTACGCGGGATTAGCTAGGAGCCCATTTCGGAGGGAGCTATGCCCGGCCAACCAAGACTCGTACCTGAAACATAGTGAGGAGGAGATGCTCCTCGCGGCTCTCGTACTGGTTTCCGTAGATAGTGAACATGACAGTCTGCAGCAGGGAGTCGATTTCGGCCATGGAGACGAGACGGCATAAATGGGCGATATGCCGAGGTTCTGATTGTAGCAAGAATAGGAGGTTTCCGTACTTCTGGGTTTTGTCGTCGTTGGGAAACCCGCCTTCCAGCATCTCGGACGCATCTTCGAGGTGGCTCGCTACTTCGTTTTGCTACCGCACTCGGTTAGTCTGGGGAGATACTTGAACATGCAGGGTTCAATTGGCGCACCTCTTCCAATGCCATGCGATTCTGTATCAGAAGCGCGATGCGAGAGTCGAGGTACCGGACGTCCTTCTCAAGCACGAAGTTCTTTTTGGATTGCGACGAAATCTTGGACTTCAGCTCGCGCAGGATCTTCTGGGCTTTTGCAAGATCATCTTCAATCACAAGGTCCGAGTCGTTGGCTGACATGGACATGTACAGCGCCGACATGGAGTATCTCTTGGACTGGCGGGCGGACCGCGAGCCATCGTAGGAAGACATGGTGTTCTGTCGTGATAGGGGTTGGAAAGACGACGAGGATGCGGTTGAGGCTCTCGAAGGTGTTTGAAGCATGACGGACATAGTCGCGATTGCTACAAGAGGAGGACGAGGTTCGCTTCAGGGCCCAGGGCCGCTGGAATGCAGGGGAAACGACCCTATATGTTGTCGTCGAGAATCAGGAAAACCGGCAACACTGATTGATGTCTAAGACAGACGGCGGCGCGCAAAGGGTCCAAGCCGTGGGTGGGGGGCCGGGGGAGGTGGCCGGCGCGGATGGGCGGATTTGGAGTCGATCACAAATCGATGGCAGTGATGGGCGGCGTTTTGTCGAGAGCATATATTTAAAAGTCTCAATGACGACGGCAATGCTCGGCTCAGGCGTTGGTAGCACAAAATGTCAAGAGTGTCGGATGGTGTTGAGGTGAAGCGAAGTGCAGGCGAGAGAAGAGGGTCAATGGCGCAGGGTTCGTTCGATATTGTCGCGGAGTAGAATGGGCGAACAAAGGGTCCTCTTCTCCTGCTCCTCGCGAAATGAGACAACGAATTTTTCTGTCCCAAAGTCTGTTATAGCGACAAAATGCTTAACAGCGTCAGTCGCGGCATCAGAACAGATCGACACGACGGAAACAAGAGCACAGGCCAAGATTAAAATAAAATAAAAACTGAAATAAAAAGGAAGCGCTCTGAGTTTCTGCGCGGTTGTTGACGGACTTGTTGCGCCTTTGTCACTTTGGGGTGTGTTTGCGAACTGGCGAGGGGGAGAAAAGGAGTGGATTTTCCAAGTTGAAGGTGGGTGGGACGTGTCTCAGATGTGGTTAGATGCGTCTTCCAGCGGGCAGCTTGCCTAGCAGTCAAGGTACAGTACCTCTCCGAGGCTCCCTCTAACAGTCGCACTTTTCGAATGCGGCAGCTGCTGCAAAAGAGGCGCCCGCCTGGCTGATAAAACTCGCCTAATAAAATGCGCCAGCAGTGAGGAAGGCGTAAACACACACATGCAAGCAAATTGAAACAAAGACATACCTTTGGCAAATGTGCCCGAGATGCTGGATCCGTCTTCGGCTCGGCTCTGGCCAGTCCACTTGGTGATGTCGGGTTACTCTAGAGGGGGGTGGGGGGGGAAGGAAAGGGATGCCAGACCTCGTTTAAACGACATGAAAGGAGAGAAACAATGCTACTGAGACTGCCTTATACTATGTACAGGTTAACCGGGCCAGCTTGTTTGGAGGACCGAGCTGATGACTCTGCAGAGTTTGCACCCAACGTGGACGGGATTAATGACTGACGCAGTGACGAGTGCGCAGGTATATCAGAGGCTTTATATTGTTTCGACCTGGTTGGGAAGGCGATGCCGTATTCCATCCCCCCTCGCCGTCCAACAAGCGGTCCGAGAGGTCAGGAAGTGCGGGCAGGGGTGGAGGTCCAAAGTCAAGAGCTGTATTCTAGAAAAGAGCCTAACGAGCAACAGCAATCTTCTATGTAAGGGATGCAGTATTTGTCCAGGAATGCATCCACATCGTCCGTCGATTCAACCTCGTGCTTCAGCGCACTCTGCGAAACAACGAAGCCTACCTACTTGCAGAACAGTTCGTCCTGGAGACCGGCCCCTCATTGTAGAGGAAAGAACGATGTCCGAAGGGGGTTACTGCAGAGAGAGATAGGAGTTATCGATCCATTTTCCATTTTTACTGTCCTGTGTTTCCTTTTCCGGCTTCCATTTCAGTGTCGACGAAGCTACCATCGGTACCTGCGAGGATGTATCGGTACGGGAGTGGAAGCAGCGGGGAGGAAGGAGCCAAAACGAGACTTGCAGTTGCCAGGGGTTCTCGTTTGGAGCGGGGTTCTCCACTGGCCATGATTCGTCAACGTCCCATCTCAGGATAAGCCCGATAGTCAGGGGCAGCCGCACCCCTGCACCAAGGGGTAAAATCTCCTGTACCTTAAGACAGTGTGGGCCAGGGGTTCTAGCTGGAGGTACACAGTACCGTCTGGATGGACGTACTGTCCTGCACCACAAGGTACCTGACTCGATCCTGCCATCATCGTGGACATGCAGACGACGGGGACTTTCTATCCAAAGTGCCTGCTGAATTCATTCGTACCTAGCAAGATACTCACACATTTGAAGACAAGTCGATACCATCACGCACAACATGTGTCTCTGCGATGCCTGGGCTTCGAGTGCAGAGGCAGCCAGGGTAGCATGGTGTTCATCCCGCAGATCGCAAACATAGGCGCAAAAGAACGCCGCATGGCGAGACAGATCCAGAAAATTGCATCCTCGGGCGCGGATAAGCGGTGATGTGCCACGCATCCAGGCATCATGATATACGTTGCAGTCCTCCCGAATGTCGGCCGCATTGAGGATGTTCCAACTCTCCAAGCCTGTTTGCCAAAGCAACGCCCAGTGTAGTCCTTATCGAGATCGACACGGGGGCTGGACGGCCTGGCCAACTGCAGTATGCTGAGAAATACTTCTGATAAGTCGCCGATGCAGAAGCGAGCTGGACTCGAGCTCTCGCCGGCCTCGACCCGAGCAAAGGACTCTGTCATTCCTCCATTGTCTTTGCTTGATCTGTACGAAGTACCGCAGCTGTCAAATCGCGCAGCCCAAGACAATTCCACCTTGTGCTCTGCGAGTTCTGCACGATTCCGACGCAACAGTAAGAAAGTACTGTACTTACTCCCAACTCCCAGCTTCCAGCAGGCCTGGCAGGGTGCTGTACATCTATATCGGTGCCGCCTTAGCTTGGTGCGGGGAAAGAACGGCTCGCCCACGCATCACTGGCCCATCCAAGCAAGTCGGAACTGCGGTTGAGCTGGCTTGGCAAGCCTCAACAGGGGATTGATCACTGTCTAGATCTGGAATCGCCATCTCATCCAGACGAGATGGCGAAAGTTTGCTTTTCACGATTGATGGGCACAACACTCCGAATCGAGCAGATCTCACGCGGACATTGGATGGCTGTATTCACAGGGGTCGAAAACTCCGCTGACATAGCATTATATTGACACCGCTGCTTGGTTCTTCCCTAATCCGGAAGAGGTTGTACGGAAGCAGTGGGAGAAGTGGACGTCTCCCGCAGCGAGGCGGTGAGACATTGCTGTCAGGACCCGAGCTGATCAACAACGACTTCCTCATACAGTAACATAAGCCTGATACATGAGCGCACATCCTTCCGATAACGAAGCTTCCATTCTCTCTGCCGATCACCGAGGCACAAGAGCCAAGCATTGCTTGTGCTTCATAAGGCGGTCTGGCGGTCAAGGAATTGGAGGACGGGACACTCGTGATAGCAGATTTCACAAATCCCGGGTGATGATTGGTTACCAAGCTGGAGGGTAGCGATATTGATATCTCAGCCAGCCAGACTCGCCTACCAGCCATAAGCAGTCCTGGCAGGAAGTCATGAATCATGATAGGCCTCTTCTCGGCTCGACAACGCCGTCTTTCCGTTCTACACACACCATACATAGCATTGCTTTTTCGAGTCGCATGCATCGCTGCCTATGGTCGAAGCAGCCATGTGCACACATGGGGCTCTATTTGGTGGTGGTCATTGCTCGCTACCACCGTGGTGCTTGGAGAATAAGCAAAAACAACCTTCTGAGCGCCACAAAGACAGAGGATTTGCGTCTCGATCAGTTGAACTCAAGAGGCAAGGATCGAGACATCTGGGGATCAAAACAGTTCCCAGTGCGCCGGAACGCAGACCATGGTTGCCCAAGCCCAGTTGGGTCTGGTGGCTCTGATGCACACGACATAGTGACGCCAAAGATCGGACAAGATCCTGTGTCTATGCTGTGTTATGTCTGATTGGACGTCCACGTCAAGGTCCAACCCCGGTCCGTCAGATCGGGATGGATAACGCACAATACACACAGCAGAGTTTGACCTCACATGAGACCACCCTTTTACCGCACAGGCACCATCAGTCGATCAATGTCCGGGCCCCAGGCCCCGCTCACGCCTTCGAACACAATGGTGTTCGCACTCCCAGCCTTGAGCTCCACGTTCAGCGAGCTACTCGCCGGATCGCCCGAGTTGGGCTCAAACGCGACCCTCACCGGCGTGCCCCCGTTCACCGTAACCTGGGCGTACCGCGGCTTGCTGTCGCCGTTGTTGTACTTGATCCGCACCGTCGTCAAGCCCCCGGCATCGCTGCGCACCCCCGAGAAGCTGACCTTGCCGGCCCCGTCGCCGCCCACGTAACCCGCCGCCTTGCCGCCGCTGCAGCCGGAGCAGCTCACGTCCTTGGCGCCGCCGGAGTACGCCGCCTTCTCGCCCTCGTACGACGTCTCGTCCGGCGGGCCGGCCCACGCCGTCGCGGCGTCGAGGTTGGGCACCCACGACACGTAGTTCTTCATGGTCACCTTGCTCCCGCTGACGGACAGCGGCAGCCACACGTACGTGGACGCCTGCAGGTTCTTGGACACCCAGCGGTCGCCCATGTACATGACGTTGCCGCCGCCGTAGTCGAGCACGAAGGTGGTCTGGCTGTTGTACGTGTTGGATTTCGCGTCGGCGAAGGTCTGCCAGGCCGACCAGCCCGACGTCAGCGACGTCGAGGTGCTGTAGACGTTGTCATTGGCGTCCCAGCCCGTTAGGTGGCTGCCGAACATGTAGTAGCGCCCTTGCAGCTTGACGAGCGCGGGGGCCTCGATGTGGTCTTTCCAGAGGTACGTCGAGCCCGCCACGTCGGTGTAGTCCGCCGTCAGCTTGTTGATGCGGACGCCGTTCTCTCGCTGGGGTCCCAATGGGGTGTCAGCATGTTGTATGGTGTGGATCTGGGAAGACAGGCAGGACCCCTTACGTCTTCAGTCAGCAGGTATGCCGATCCGTCGTCGTCTTTGAACAGGCCCATATCTCGACTCTGAAAGCCTAACGGCCGGAAGCTCTTGATGTATGCTGGTGACGCGAGGTAGCACAGAGTTAGAAGGGATCTATGTGTGCTTGACGTTTTGACAGCGATCGCCACATACAATACTTCCCGCAGACGGTGTCGCCGGTAGCCACGCCGACCTTCGCATCGCCATAGTTGCTACTGTCGACGTGCATCCACAGGACGTATTTCCTCGTCTGGTCGTTGTAGATGACCTTGGGCCGCTCGATGATGCGGTTCGGTCCCAGGTCGCCGCTTCCCGTCCGCGACAGCAGCGCGCCCTCGTACTTCCACCGCACCAGGTCGGTCGAGGAGTAGCAGTTGACGTCGACGAAGGCCGACCCTTGGCTCTTGTCCTCGCCGACGATGTAGTACGTCCCGTTCACGCGGATGACGCCGGCGCCGTGGGCGTTGAGGTGCTCGCCGTTGGACTGGAGGAGTTCAGTTATGATTGAGGGGGTATGGCTTGGGGTTTCTAAGTCTAACGTACGGCTGTCCAGGTGCCGCCAGGGACGATTTGGAGTGATGCGCGGACCGCGGCCAGCGTGCTGGCGAGCACGGCCAGGAGTCGGAAGGAGATCACCATCGCTTTCACTGCCTTCCAGATCTGACAGTCCCAATGTTATATCTACAACATGAGGTAGGTAGACGGTTAAGACCCGAGGGGTCTCTCCCCAAACCCGACGGCGTGTGGACTCATTTAAGGCTCTGGGGATACGCAATCTGGGGCCTCGGGCGGTAATTTTGCCGTGTAAATAGGGTTGACCTTCCGTTTCCCTAAAGGTTCAAGCCCAATGTTACCCCGGAAAGCGAAGGTAAGGATGCAAGCAATGCCGGAACCGGGACGATGCGACGTCAACGCCCGCAATCCGGCCCATTGCGGACCGACGGTGTGCCCTTGCTGATCTGCATTTTGGCTTCAGGTCCTGGCACAAGACTCGACACTCTATATCACGTAAGTCAGTAGTGGCTTGCAGAGAGCGATTATGAGGCTCAACTCTGACTGTCCGTGGGTAAAGGCAGGCACCGGGTAAAGGGGGTATCTTGGATAATATCGCACATCTTCACAGAATCATGTTTGCTTCTAGAAGTCAAACGACTTTTCTGCTGCTTTCCAGTACCTCAACTCTTAACTGTCTTTCTCGCATTTTTTAACCTGTTATATAGATTAATATTTGTCAAGTTTCACAGCTTCAATATAAACCTCGGCCACAGCCGCAGACATGGTATCTGCTCGTCTAAATAGCAGGCCCCTTAAACATGACCGAAACATGATCATTTATTGTCGTATTGATCACTGTTGAACATCAATTCTTCTTCACTAGACGCTCTGGGTTGTTAATATGACAGCACTACCATCGACACTGCTGTACAACCCTTTCAGTCGACAAGATGTCTCCATATGAGAGGGCAGACTTAGAACTAGGCTTAAGTGACTGGTATCGCAAGGCCTGCTCAGTTGAAGATTGATACTCGAGTTGATTTAGATGATGATTAATTCACAGCATCGGGACATACATCTTGTTGGGGACATACATCTTGTTCTCCCGTTAAACCGTCCAATATATGTATAAAAATTGAGTACGAAGAACATCAAATGAGCAACTCCATACTTGCAGCTGGACCCAAGTCGGAGTATAAAGCCACTTCTTAGCCAGCGTCTTATATCACACATTACTTTACCTTCGTTAACACGACAATCCACAGAGCTAGGGGAGTAGGTTTGGCACAACCTGATCCTCTCGATCGAGAAACACAACTCCGACCCTAAGGGATTGTGCTTCTCTTATGAATCCTGTGATGAGATTTGAGAAGAGCTGAACCTGGTCCTTGACAACGTGGAATGCATACGATGATAACCTGCGATACTACAAGAACGACTGTCAAAGCTGATAACTGGTATCCATTGCGCTTCGGTACACATATGTTTACGTGTAGTACAACAATGGCCGCAATCAATCCTGACCAGTGAGATTCCAACAGACAGAGGTGATCAGCTATTTTGAAATTTTCATTTTTGATTAGACTTATTCTAACTTGTGCCGATCAAGCTGTTACGATCGTTGAAGATACATTGAGATTTCGTGTAAATTGTCATCATGACGTGAAGCCTATACCCCTATACCTTTCATGTTCCGTTGTGGTTACCACGCTTAACTCCTTAGCCCTTGAATATGACTGATTAGTGATTATATATCTTGGATACTGCCCCCTACGGAAGTGGCCAGTCGTATATAATCTTCTATCTTGTACGAGCATCTATTATACAGTCCTCTCATCATCGTTTTCTACAGGTTCAAGAAGGTGTCAGTATCAAAACAACGATTTCCCTGGGAGAAGTTCCATTACAATCGATTCAGTTTATTCTCTCCCCTACGCCTACAATGCCAGAGCTCATCGACTCGTGTTCGCAACACTCCATCCTCAGCTCACGGATAATCCGCCCTCGTCTTCCCCACGGCAGCGACAAAGTTCGCCCCGCCCGCAAACGGCGTGTAGTCACTCCTCGTCTCGTCCTGCACCACGCCGTACACGAAGCGATCCCCGTTCTCGACCGCCCACAGCGGCGCCCCGAGCGAGCCCAGCGCCACGTCCGCGTCCGTCCTCAGCGAACCCCCGGGCTCGCAACCCGTGCCCACGCTTTTCACACTAATCCCCTCCTGCCTTGTGGGCTGGAACCCGCCCACGCTCCTGTCCTGCGGCCACCCATAACTAAAAAACTGCGCCTTGTTCAGCTGCGTCGCGGCGTCGAACGTCTTGGCGCCGAGGTACCCCAGCTGCTCGCCCAGGCGCGCGTCGAGGATGAACACGGCCCAGTCGTCCTTGACGGCGCAGTCGCCGAAGCCGACGCCGTCCATGTACCAGTTGATCATTCCCGCGGACGGGAACCGCTCGCCCCAGTAGAAGTTGGGCATGAACTTGAAGGTCTGGCCCGTCTCGCCGAAGGCGGGGGCGCAGGTGCGCGCCGTGGCAACGTGGCGGGGCCCGATGAGCACGCCGCTGCACTGCTTGCGGCCCTTCCACTCGATCTTGACCATGGCGTTGTAGGGGTAGACGGTCTGGTTCCAGTCGACGCGATTGTCGGTCCCGATGACGTTGCGGGAGGCCAGTTGGTTTTCCTCGAGCTCGGAACGGGGCACGGCGGGAGTCCAGGCTGAGGGAGGCACGGATGTCACGGCTTCGAGGGTGGAGGTGTCGAGGAGGATGCCGTGGGGTTCCTCTGCTTGTGCGGTTGGGACCGCCAGGGCGGCGGCGGAGGTAATGGCCGCTAGGGCGACTGCTTTGAGGGAGACCATTGTGAGGGACTCGGATTCTTGGGAGAGTGGTGTCTTGGTGGTTGCGGATTGTCGACTTTGAACCTCATGTTGATGCGCCAGTCCTGGGCCTGGTATTTATACACCTGCGAAGTGTCGTTCCAGACCATCTTGCGAGCGTTATGTCTCTTTCTCGAAGGATCCGACGTGGTATTCAAAAGCTGACTGCCTGAGTAGTCCAGCTGACAGTATCATCGGGCGAGTGGTTTCTATATTGGACGCGCCCGGTGCAACGCCGGCGCAGCACTCGGACGGGTAGTCAGGTGACGCTCGGAGCTTCTTACATGAATATGGATGCCGTTGGCCGGGTCGAGATCTGGTCCTTGTGTGCATTGGCTTGGCGGGAGGTTGAATTACCATACCGGGACACTTATCGCCGGCCGGATGCCTGGGCACCCGGATACCTGGGGGTTGATTCGTTCGCTTGGACATGAAGCAACTAATGACACATTAAGTGAGAAAATGGCGTTGCAGCCATCGAGTTGGGCTGGAGAGTGGCGTGTGTCTTCCTTTTCGGCGGTCTCGAGGTCTCGACAGTGAGGCTCACCAGTCACTGTCAGGTACCTGGTATCATGGATTCATGGTTCTCCGACTCTGCACGGCTTAGCCCAAGCAAACTCTCTGGCGGTCTGGTTTGGGCAATTTCGTTTCGTAGGGACCTGATTCTGGCATCCAGGATTCACGACTTTGCATTCATTTTCGCGTCCCCAGTTTCAGCATGCTCCAAAGATGCGCAGGGCCTCCGACAGCGGCCGCCGTCGTTCTCTCGTGGGGCTTAGGCGACTGGAGGAAGGCGGCGTTGGTAAATCTGTTCCCAAACAATACAGCTGAGAGAGCCAACTTTGAGAACCTCATAGTGACGCGTGACGAGGACGGTTGAGTTGTCTTGGAGGGTGACGGAAAATCTGCTCTGAGTGAGAAGCTTGAGAACGATGGCGAGAAGGGCGACGCTAAAGATGCCCGACAGGAACGACATGACAGGAGAATTACGTTGCGACGCAAATAGATGGGAGAAGTCGAGGTATGCTTGCCGACGTTCGAGGTTGTTTAAGAACGTTGAGAGAGGAGACGGAAGGGCGGCTACCCCGGGTCCCAATTCCCAGAAGGTATTCCCGGTTACGACGGCAGCAACAGATCACTCATTACGGGGACATCGCAGCACGGCGTAAAAAGACGAATCAAAGTGCCTCATACTGAGATTCTCTTAAGCTTAAGGTTGGCCAGTCCCGTACTGTGATAATAGCGGACAGTCCTATACCTAATTTGGTACATATGCTCAGGTTGTGTCCAAGGTCCATATGACAGTCCGTCCCTTACACAGTATACGGGTGAACTAGCGTTATAGACTTAATAAGAGTCTACCTTCTTTTATCTTAGGCTGTGAAAGACTGGAGCATTACGAGAATAGAAAGGAGGGGAAAAAAGAGAGAAAAAGAAAAACGTACAACACCAGGGATTCCCCGGTGGTCACCCACCCGAGTACTAGTCTGGCGATCGCCTGCTTATCTATGGGAGAGCGGACGGGATCCCGAGTTTTCAGACGTCTATGGTCGTACGTGACAGCTTGGAGGACTCTTCACTTGATATACGCTCGTTTGAGCATTCGAGCGCTGCCTTAATGGTGTCGACATAAAATCCGCAGCTTCCAGGTTGGCAACCATGACGTCTCACCTCGGAGTCTCTTTTGCACATATCTAGCCGTGGATTCCTCCAGGATCTGGTAGAGGTCGACTAACAAGCAGACTTAATGAAAATACTACTAACCATTTGCTGATTATATCATTCAGCTTGCTCCTCTGAGATAACTCAGATATACCCCTTAATGAACATATGAGGTCGAAAAGGTCCGCATTTTGGTCGCACAGGCATAATGGTGCAGTTTCTGGAGCACATGAGATTGATTGTGTAATCCCCTGCATCCTTCGACTTGAAGGCTAGTCTCAGATGCTGAGCGTTAGCTGTCCCGCAGTATCTGCCGCATGTGACTCTCAGAAGCCACTCTTCGGGGGACCTTCCACTGTCACATATATCCATCATCACAGATAATCAGCTAACACCACTCGATAGTACCCACGACTGCGTGCCTCACGGGTTAAAAATCATGTCTCGTTTCTATTCCTCAACGCCACCGTATATGGATGCTACACAGACACCCCTAGCGCTATCTACATGTTCTCCCACCTCTGCTGCCCAATCGCCACGAGCCGGTTGAACAGCTCGTCCCTCTCCGGGATGGCCGTGAACCGGTACACGTCGTTCGCCTGGTTCACATCCGCCGTGCTGATCTCCAAACTACCCAACAACTCCTTGTCCTCGGAGTAATCCGCCGCCATCTCCGCGGGCTTGCTCGCAAACGCCGTGGCGCGCTTGAGCCGCTTGATCTCCCTAATCGGGATCGTCAGCGCCGCCTGCTCCGGCGCCTTGGCCCCGGCCGGCCGGGGGTCTAGTCGCGTAAACACCAGCTCCGGCTCGGCCGTCTCGGTGACGTACAGCCAGCCCGGTTTCCCCTCGTAGCGGGCCTTGAACTCGCTCGGCCCGGCGTAGACGACATTCTTCTCCTTGGGCAGCACGCCGAGGTGGCCCTTCGCCTTCTCGGATCCCGCGGCGGCGCGGACGTGGTCGATGGCCAGCTTGGACTCGACGGCGGCCTTGGTGTCGCCCTTGAAGAAGCGCAGGAGCTTCGACACGTGCTTGTGCTTGGGCCCCGCCTCGTCGTTGTCCTTGGGTTTGTTGTTGTTGTTCTGCAGCGTGGAGAGGTTCGGCGTGATGGCGTACGTCTTTTCGGCCCTGGAGGCATCGAGGGGTATGTCGTCGACGTCGAGCTCTTTCCTCTGGTAGGGGTCGTCCGGCTTGGAGGTCGGCACTGGCGGCAGCGGGGCCTTGTAGGCTTCGCCGATGCGCAGGAGAGTGAGCGCGATTTGGTTGTTGGTCGGCACGCCGCGGAGAATGTTGCTGCGTTCTGTCAGTTATGGACGATGTCAAAAGGGTAGACGGGGGAGACGTTACTTCTTTGGTTCAAGCTGTTCCATCCACTGTGGGTAGTTGCGGTTGAGCCACTCCATTGCCGGTGCCAGGATCGGGTCTCCGAACAGGGCAAAGCCGATGCCAGCCCCGATGCCCTTGTACACCACGTAGTAGTCAACAAAGAAGGACATGAGAAACATGGGGACGAGAACGGTGGCGATTCTCAGATAGCTGTATGGCGAAAAAGGAGGCGTGGGAGAGATCGCACTAGGATATATGTTAGCGTCCTGGCTGGTTGGAAAGGGAAAGTCACCGCGCAAAAAGAGACTTACTTGGCAAAGCGCTCGTAGTTGTCCGCGATCTCGCCGAGCACATGTGGCACGTTCTTGAGGATGGGATCCAGTTTCTCCGGCTTGACCTTCTCCCAGAGCATCTCCTCCATGGGCTTCTGGACGGGATCAGCCTCCTCTTGGACGTGTCCGGCAGCCTGCCCTTCGGCCTGAACTTTCCTGACGGCTTTTCTGATCGGCTTGGGCACCTTGCCTTCGAGCGGGTCGCCTCCTTCGTCCTGTCCCCCGTGCATGCCGATGGACCGCGTGACGAGATGCCGGATGTTGTCGGCGAAGTTGGCGGCTTCTTGCTCGACCGCCTCGCCGTCGTGCTTCTCCGGTGCGCCTGTGAGGGTGTTGAACGTGCCCAGCTGCTTCGCTTGCGGCTCTTTCAGCGTCCCTTTGCTGATGTCGACGAGGGCGAGGGGTGCTGGGGGGAAGAGGGTATCCCGGGCCTTTTTCGAGCACACCACCGCAATCAACATGCCCAAGAAGAGGGGAACGAGCAGGTTCAAGAGCCACGCCAGAGTGTATGCCTGTGGATATGTGAGTATAGCTCTAACTCGACGTGCTGGCTGCTTCGACAGTACTTACAGCACAGAACGCGGCAGTTCTCCTAGTCTCGCGCCAGGACCTCAGGCGCGCCACCTGTCGTATAAGACTTGCGATGCCGAGAGCGAAGGTGAGATAGAGCCGCTGGAGCTGAAGAGGGATCTTCTCCGTCGCATAATCTGGAGCCCATGACTCGTTGAGATCCAGGCCGCTGGTCACCTCCATGGGAACTGACCGGACGTCGAAAACATCCTGTACAGCCAGTTAGCAAAGTGTCAGAGAGTCTAGCAGCGACTACGGACCTTGTTGAACCGTCGGATGTAAGAGAACAGGGTGCCATTCGGTATCCCTTCGATCAGCGGGTCGGGAATCATGGCAGTATCCATATGCCAGCCAATATCTGTGACACGCCCGGCTGTGCCTACAGCCGCATGGTTGGCCACAGCACCTTGAATTGCGGGATTATCGTGGGCGAGCTCGTGGCTGTCTGGGTTGAGCTCCTTCTGGAGTCCTTGGGTTGCCTCGTCGATCCTGGCCCTCACCTCCTCGGTCTTCTCGTTAATCATGTCCCGCACTCCCTCGGTCTTCTCATCGACGACCGCGCGGGCCTTCTCCGTCAGGGTTGGCTCCCCCACAGCGACTCTGTCGGTTACTGGTGTGCCGTGGGTGTTCGTATCTCGGTAGGTGGTGGACTGGTCTGCGATTGCCCGGATAGGAGCGCCTACCAACCTCGATTAGCCCCACGACCTAGCTCGACGAACACGGGTATATATTATGTGTACCTGGCTCCTCCCTTTCACGCACATGGCCAGATTGTTGAGCAATGGAACCTGCGCCGATCACATAGCGAGGTGGCGGGTCTGCGGGCATGTTGCTGTGGCTGCTGCTCTCGTGCCCATTGCTGTCGTAGGTAGCGCCCGACATGATGGACGCGATGCCCTCAGCTGAAGACTGTGCCTGGTACGGATTGATATTGGTCAAGGTTGTTGATATTGACTGGGTAAGGTAGTAGGAAAGTGTAGATTTTTGGTAGCATTAAGATACATAGGTAGGTAACTCTAAGGGGAAGGGAGCAACCCCGGAAGTCTGGATTAGCCAGCTCCTGGCCTCTCTCCTTAACCCTTTCACTCTTTCCATAATCCTGCCTTGAAGATACGTACATTACATCATTGTTCCCATTGCGTCATTAGAGTTGAGTACCACAATTGTATAAGGATTAAGGAGTGCACTACGTACTACGAAGGATGTTAACAGATGGAGACACTCACACAAAGTCTACCTAGCGCGTTACTAGGCGCCTTGATTACATCACTACCTCAGCTTTCCAAGCCACCAGCATGCAAACGTCCACACAAACTCCACTAAAAAGGGGCGTACAAACTTCAATTAGCCTCATTCATACAGCAGTGGAGAGAGGGACACTGCAATTACTTGCATGGCGGATGCAACCCGCGCAGTAGCGGCCGTACAAGTGTTCAGGCTACACACCCTCCCGGTCCGTCCGCCATAGGGGGTCTGACGTCGTCACTAAACTACTTACTACCTCTATGCTGATGGATGGTAAACGCAACATGTAGTCAAATAACCTCTTTACTCTCGACTTTCTAGCTAGCGATTTCATCTCCTCGCGTCTTGTGCCCTTACAGAGATTAGACAAGCTTGAGTCCATCAGCGGGATTATCCGAGTCCCTAGGATGATAACCATGTCAAATCACAAGAGTGATAGCAATAGTAAAGCAGCCCTGGCCACCGTCACATTGGTGGCCGTGTTATATTCGAATCCCTTACTACTGTCAAAAAGCACGCAGTACACATCTATGGTTTGTGGTGTGTGTCTGACAGTGTGTGTAGATATAGATCAGGATGAGGATTATGACAAATATTAGGAAGAGAAATGCCTTTCACAGTCGGGATGCGGTAGCAATCCAACAGCCAGCTTTGATCATCCGGAATTGATCGGGCACCTGGGTGTGAAGTGAATTTGACCGGCGCCGGTGAGTCGACGCCCATTGAATATAGTAACAGCGTGTCAAAGAAATGTCTCAGCATATTGCGGAAGAATTATAAGATTCAGGACTTCTAGAAACACATCGAAGGAGTGTTAACATTCAGGAGGTCAAGGAGCCACAATCGAGGCACGTTGATGGTGGCCCGAGAGTGACTCAAATCTCATGCTGTATACACATTTGCTCGTCATGTTTGTTGGATAACAGTACTGTGGCTGGTATATAGTCTGGTTAACACACCTCCAGTGTATCACGGCGA